>JAJIBD010004131.1:0-153641 GCA_021461705.1 Cryptotis parvus
CATCCCTCAGCCCTCTCCCTCAGCCTTTCCTCAGCCCTCCCCTCAGCCCTTCCCCAGGCCTCCCCTAAGCCTTTCCTCAGCCCTCCCTCAGCCCTCCCCTCAGCCCCTTCCCTCAGCCCTTCCTTAGCCCTCCCTCAGCCCTCCCCTCAGCCCTCCCCTCAGCCATCCCCTCAGCCCTTCCTCAGCCCTCCCTCAGCCCTACCCTCAGCCCTCCTCAGCCCTACCATCAGCCCTTCCTCAGCCCTCCCTCAGCCGTCCCCTCAGCACCCCTCAGCCCTCCGTCCAGCCTTTCCTCAGCCCTTCCCTCAGCCCTCCCCTTGGCCTCCCCTCAGCCCTTCCCTCAGCCCTCCCTCAGGCCTCCCCTCAGGCCTCCCTCAGCCCTCCCCCTCAGCCTTTCCTCAGCCCTCCCCTCAGCCCTTCCTCAGCCCTCCCTCAGCCCTCCCTCAGCCCTTCCTCGGCCCTTCCCTCATCCCTCCCCTCAGTCCTTCCTCAGCCCTCCCCTCAGCCCTCCCCTCAGCCCTCCCCTCAGCCCCCTTCCTCAGCCCCTTCCTCAGCCCTCCCCTCTGCCCTCCCCTCAGCCCTTCCTCAGCCCTTCCCTCAGCCCTCCCTCAGCCCTTCCTTCAGCCCCTTCCCTCAGCCCTCTCCTCAGCCTTTCCTCAGCCCTTCCCTCAGCCCTCCTCAGCCCTCCTCAGGCCTCCCCTCAGCCCTTTCCTCAGCCCTTCCCTCAGCCCTCCCCTCAGCCCTCCCTCAGCCCTTCCTCAGCCCCCTCAGCCCTCCCTCAGCCCTCCCCTCAGCCCTTCCTCAGCCCTCCCCTCAGCTGTCCCCTCAGCACTCCCCTCAGCCCTTCCTCAGCCCTTCCCTCATACCTTCCCTCAGCCCATCCCTCAGCCCTCCCTCAGCCTTTCCTCAGCTCTTCCCTCAGCCCTCCCCTCAGGCCTCCCCTCAGCCCTTTCCTCAGCTCTCCCCTCAGCCCTCCCCTCAGCCCTTCCTCAGCTTTTCCCTCATACCTTCCCTCAGCCCATCCCTCAGCCCTTCCCTCAGCCTTTCCTCAGCCCTTCCCTCAGCCCTTCCCTCAGGCCTCCCTCAGCCCTTTCCTCAGCCCTCCCCTCTGCCCTCCCCTCAGCCCTCCCCTCAGCCCTTCCTCAGCCTCGCCTCTCAGCCCTCCCTCAGTCCTTCCTCAACCCTTCCCTCATCCCTCCCTCAGCCCTTCCTCAGCCTCCCCCAGCCCTCCCCTCAGCCCTTCCTCAGCCCTCCCCTCAGCCCCCTCAGCCCTCCCCTCAGCCTTTCCTCAGCCCTCCCCTCAGCCCCTTCCCTCAGCCCTTCCGCTTCCCTCTTCCCGCACAGAGCCTGCTGCCCTAGGCTTTTGCACGAACAGAACCTTCTTATTTGGGGGTTTCTCGAGGCTGCCCGGAGTTTCCTCCTGCTTCCCCAGCAGCCTGGGGGTGGGCAGGGGCGCTGGCAGTCTCCATGCGGCCCAGGGCCAGCTGGTCTCCTCCCCACTGGGCCGTGAGAGATTCAAGCTCTGGACTTCCCAGATGAGCTGCAGCACAGTCCAGGCACACGCATCGGCGTGGGGAAACCGAGGCATGGGATGGCCAGGGGCGCGTCGTGTGCTAGCTGGCACTGGCCCTCTGCCCCCCCAGTCTGCGGCACCGTGCCCCACCGTGTGAGCAGGCAGGGGGTGTGTGGTGCTGGAGCCTGTCTTCCCGCGTGGATGCGGCCACGTCCCTCCTGCACTTCCTGGCCTCCGGCTGCGACCGGCCACTGCCTGCCGTCCCGCTTTCCTCCCTGCGGCCCCCACTACCTGCCGTCCCGCTTTCCTCCCCGCGGCCCCACTGCCTGCCTTCCCGCTTTCCTCCCCGCGGGCCCCACTGCCTGCCGTCCCGCTTTCCTCCCCGTGGCCCCACTGCCTGCCGTCCCGCTTTCCTCCCATGGCCCCCCCCACTACCTGCCGTCCAGCTTTCCTCCCCGTGGCCCCCCCACTGCCTGCTGTCCCGCTTTCCTCCCCTTGGCCCCACTACCTGCCGTCCAGCTTTCCTCCCCGTGGCCCCCACTGCCTGCCGTCCCGCTTTCCTCCCCTTGCCCCACTGCCTGCCGCCCCGCTTTCCTCCCGCGGCCCCCACTGCCTGCCGTCCCGCTTTCCTCCCCGCGCCCCCACTGCAGGGTGGCAGCCCAGAGCCAGCGCCCGCCGGGCCCAGCACTCGCCTGAGCTTCATGCTTCTGCATCCAGACTGAGACCGAGAGGCTCGGGTGGGAGCGAGCAGGACCAGGTGCCGCCTCCTGAGGAACGAGGCCAGATGGAGACGCAGGTCTGAGGGCCGGGTGGGGGGGCTGCCACAGGCGCAGGCCGGGGGGCTGCCACAGGTGCCGGCCGGGGGCTGCCACAGGTGCAGGCCGGGGGGCTGCCACAGGTGCAGGCCGGGGGCTGCCACAGGTGCAGGCCGGGGACTGCCACAGGCGCAGGCCAGGGGCTGCCACAGGCGCAGGCCGGGGGCTGCCACAGGTGCAGGCCGGGGCAGCCTGGAGATACTCATTAGGAAGCATCGTGACAAGGCAGAGGCTGCGTGAGCCTCGCCTGGTGTCGGGCCGGGAGGGCTGCAGGCGTGAGGGCGGCTGGACCAGGCGGCCTGAACTGTCCAGAGACACAGCAGGCCTCCCCTGGGGGAAAGACGGACAGACCGACCAACGGCAGATGGCAAGAACAGGGCAGTCACGAATCATGTTTCTTTTGCAATAATTGATAGACATGAATTATTATTATTTTTTCCTTTTTGGGTTACATCCGGCGATGCTCAGGGATTACTCCTAGCTCTTCACTCAGTTGTTACTCCTGACAGTGCTCAGGGGACCATATGGGTGCCGGGATTGAACCAGGGCCAGCCTCGTGCTAGGCAAATGCCCTCCCCTGCTGTGCTATCGCCTCCGGCCCGACTGAATTATTGATTGGTAAGGAACAAACTGAAGGCGGCTCCCAGCAGGCTCAGCCACTCCCGGAGCCTCTGGCCGGAGCGAGGGGACCGAGACCCTCCCACGCCTCAGGGATCCCCGCTCTGAGCCACGCTCTGTCTGGCCACGGCGGAAGTAATGAGAAATCAATAGTAGAAGAAATCCCAGAAAAGCTAACAGATATTTAACTATATATCACACGTAGAAATGCTCCTCGGGTCAAGGGGGTGAGTGGAGGCTGAGGAAGTGTTTGGTTTTGCTCAGAGGAGACTCGAGGTCTGAGACGTCAGAACTGTCGGCCATCGGTGCTCCGACAGCAAAACCCTCAGCCCCGAGGACTGGCTGGAGGGCAGGGCCAGGCCTGTGGAGAGGCCTTCCAGGAGGGACACCCAGGAGAGATGCAGAAAGACCAGAGCTGGGCGGTACCTTATATGTCCCTGGGTATGGCCAGGAGTGACCCCTGAGCAGTGTGGGCAACCTCCAAAACAAGCAAACAAACAAACAAGACCTGAGCTGAAACCAGTGAAGCCAGACGTGTTTATATGGCAAAGTTCCTTTGCCTCTAGCAAGAATTTCAGGAAAAACAGAGAAAAGGTACAAATACCATTACTAAGAGCGGGCAGGGAATTGAGGCATAGTTTACGAATATTAAAAGGACATTAATAAATAACAGGCAAAGCCTAGTAAGAAAGAATAAGGGAGAAAATGAAGGGCAGCCTGTGCCCATGCCCTGGACGATGCGGATGAGCAGAGCTGACCCAGAGAGAAGCGGGCGGAACCACAGCATGCAGGCAGGGAGCTGGTCTTGTTGTGGCTGACCCAGGTTCAATC
This sequence comes from Cryptotis parvus, assembly GCA_021461705.1. Lineage (NCBI taxonomy): Eukaryota > Metazoa > Chordata > Mammalia > Eulipotyphla > Soricidae > Cryptotis > Cryptotis parvus. The sequence continues at coordinate 3,778 of JAJIBD010004131.1, forward strand.
CCGGCACCCATATGGTCCCCTGAGCACTGCCAAGAGTCAGCCCTGGGCACTACCAGTGTGGCCCAGAAAATATCACTGTCTGTATCACTGTCTTCCCGTTCATCATCGATTTGCTCGAGCGGGCCCCAGTAACATCTCCATATGTCCTGTCTCATGCTAGTAGAGCCCAAGGCATCTGCTTGCTCCAGGAACATAAAGAGCCTCAATCCATTCTGGAATGAGGTCTATAATTGTTACTAGTATTTGGCATATATATCAAATACAACACGGGTAGCTTGCCAGGCTCTGCCGTGCAGGTAGCATACTCTTGTAGGCATCTCTAAGTCCAGCATTTATTGATGAACCATGCGGCCAGCGGCCGCGCGAGCCGGGCACTGATAGGCTGGTCTGCTGGGTGGAGTTCTGACGAGAGAGAAGTCCGGATGTGGAAAATGGAGGCCCTCATGGAGTGGGGGTCGTCTGGCTTGTTGCTGAGATGGTGGGCCAGGGCTAGAACCCACCATCCCTCCCGGGCGCCTCGTGAGCGGCTGGTCACGGGGAGAGCCAGTAGCAGCTCTGCCCCATGTCTGCGAGTCTCTGGACCGGCATACCTGAGGCGGATTTAAGAAAGACTGCTGCAGGGGTGGAACTCGAAGAGCCGGGCGCTGATAGGCTGGTCTGCTGGGTGGAGTTCTGACGAGAGAGAAGTCCGGATGTGGAAAATGGAGGCCCTCATGGAGTGGGGGGGTCGTCTGGCTTGTTGCTGAGATGGTGGGCCAGGGTAGAACCCACCATCCCCTCCCGGGCGCCTCGCAGACATGGGGCAGAGCTGCTACTGGCTCTCCCTGTGACCAGCCGCTCACGAGGCGCCCAGAAAATAAAACAAACGAAAAAAGGAAACAAAACTGAAAAGGCCCAGTATTGATCAGAGAAACTGAATTTGTGGTTGATGATCGCCATAAGGAAATCACACGTCTGGGTTTCCTCAGGACATCCTGACTCTGCTGCGTGTGTCCAGGGGCCGGGAGCGCGTCTGAGCCGGAGGCTTGCTGCAGGCTGGTCTTTTCCTGTGCCCCGACCAGTGGCAGCCTGAGGCCAGTCTTGCCCTGATGCCCGGGCCAACAGCAGTCCGGGGAAAACATTCGCAGCACACAGCTGACTCCTGGACATGCGTCTGTTCTCGCCCGGGGCGAGACTGGGGCGTGGCGGCTCCCGAGCTTTAGCAGGTGCGTTGCTTGGGAATGGGGGCAGCGCAGGCCCTTGACCTCGGGCGCTCCGTGTCCAGGTGGCCGCAGTTGTGGCCGCGGAGCCGCGTTTCCGTAGGGAGAGTGAGGAATGAAGTAGGCGCTTGGGAATGTGGCGGCCAGCAGGAAACCAGCCGAGCTCAGCGCAGCCAGGCCGTCCCAGTGTGAGTTGGCGGGTGTGGTTTGCCCGAGCACAGCAGGACAGACGTGTGGAGTCCACGAGAAGGCGACGGCCAGGGGGTCCTGGGGTGCAGCCGGCGCCTCAGAAACGGATTTCCCAGGTCCCTCGAGGAGTGATCAATCGGCTGGAAGGAGGCGTAGACACGTTCTCATGGCCCTGGGAGGGCCGTGCTCCTCGTCCCAGACTCTGCTCCTCCCGGCTCTGCCCCCGCGCAAGCCCCAGCCCCTGGCAGCGGCCGCACACCAGGTTCCGCGCAGAGTCTGTCCCTGGGTGACTGTGTGGGGGCTGGAGCTCTCTCCATGCCCCGTCCTTGGGCTGCCCTGACTGTCCTGTCACGTGGGGCTCCCGCTAGGCTCAGGGTCTCAGCTGGCAAGGCCGGGCTGTCACCACCAGCTGCACCGGCCCCAGGCTTTCTGCTGAGTGTGCCTGGGGACGCAGGGGGTGTCGCGGCTCAGCCGGCGTTGCGTGGTGCACAGCAGCTCTCCAACACTTGTCCGCTTTCCTGCTTTCGTCACGTTTCCCGTCGTCCCCGACTCGGGAGCTTAGTTCGGGCTGGAGACTCCCCTCGCCCCTTTCCTCCTGACATGCCGATGCCTGAGCAGCCCCGGTGGTTCACACTCGAACGGGGTTTAATTAACACAGATCGCAGCGCAGGCGGCCGCTCCAGGTGCCTGTGGCAGTGGCTGCTTCGGGCACGCTAGCCATCTGCCCTCTGTCGCCGGCCTGTCTGCCGTTCCCTGCGTTTCAGAGAACCTTCTCGTTCCCGCTGTCCCCCACTTTATCTGTCCATCATTCAGTAGCTTGTCATCGCATGTGAGACGATGCATGTGGACCTAACGGGCAGCGCTCCTCCCTGTGGCCCAGCACACCTCCGCCTGTCCAGTCCCGTCCTTTCCTGTCTAATTGTCACTCCACCGTGAGTGTCCACAGCCCTGTCTGAGAGCAATGGGGGCAGGGGGTGTCTGCTGGGTCCAGCGTCCAGGACTCCATGCTCTGTGCATCCCTGGGACAGGCCACGCTCCCTTCCTCACCCCTGCCTCTCCGGGACAGGCCACGCTCCCCCTCCTTACCCCTGCCTCTCCGGGACAGGCCACGCTCCCCTCCTCACCCCTGCCTCTCTGGGATAGACTACGCTCCCCTCCTTACCCCTGCCTCTCGGGATAGACCACGTTCCCCTCCTCACCCCTGCCTCTCTGGGATAGACCACGCTCCCCTCCTCACCCCTGCCTCTCCGGGATAGACCACGCTCCCCTCCTCACCCCTGCCTCTCCGGGATAGACCACGCTCCCTCCTCACCCCTGCCTCTCCGGGATAGACCACGCTCCCCTCCCTCACCCCTGCCTCCTAGGCCCTTCCACTCTCGCTGTTGTCAATGATGTGGCAACTGAGCTTTTGAAGGCCTCGGAGGTGATTTTATTTCTTTCAGATACAGGCCTGAGAGAGGGGCCTTCCACATCCAGACTTCTCTCTCGTCAGAACTCCACCCAGCAGACCAGCCTATCACAGCCCGGCTCATCGAGTTCCACCCTGCAGCAGTCTTTTTTAAATCCGGCTCCAGGTATGCCGGGCCAGAAACTCGCAGACATGGGGCAGAGCTGCTACTGGCTCTCCCGTGACCAGCCGCTCACGAGGCGCCCCGGGAGGGATGGCAGGTTCTAGTCCTGGCCCACCATCCCAGCAGAGCCTCGCAACAAGCCAGACGACCCCCCCACTCCATGAGGGCCTCCATTTTCCACATCCGGACTTCTCTCTCGTCAGAACTCCACCCAGCAGACCAGCCTATTACAGCTCGGCTCGCGTGGCCGCTTGCAGCCACGCAGTTCATCAATAAATGCTGGACTTAGAGATGCTTACAAGAGTATGCTCTCTGCACGGCAGAGCCTGGCAAGCTACCGTGTTGTGTTGTATTTGATATGCCAAATACCAGTAACAATTATAGACCTCATTCCGGAATGGATTGAGGCTCTTTATGTCCCTGGAGCAAGCAGGTGCCCTTGGGCTCTACTAGCATGAGACAGGACATCTGGAGATGTTACTGGGGCCCGCTCGAGCAAATCGATGATGAACGGGAAGACAGTGATACAGTGATACAGGCCTGAGAATCGCTGCACCATAGACTTTAATTTCCCAGGGCAATACTGACTCCCACCCTGCACCCACGGCAGAGCTGGGCCCTCTTCTCTCTGCAGCGGCACTGACACTTGTTAACTTCAGCATCAGCTGTGGGAGTGGCGCGAGCTAAGGGTGCCCACCATGTCCTGTCCTGCTCCGTGCCTGGCCTCCGCCCATGAGCCCTGTGTGCCGGCCTGGGCGTGTGGTGCCGCCTGGGCGTGTGGTGCCGCCTGGGCGTGTGGTGCCGCCTGGGCGTGTGGTGCCGCCTGGGCGTGTGGTGCCAACTGGGCGTGTGGTGCCGCCTGGGCGTGTGGTGCCGACAGGGGCGTGTGGTGCCGCCTGGGCGTGTGGTGCCGCCTGGGCCGTGTGGTGCCGTCTGGGCGTGTGGTGCCCCTGGGCGTGTGGTGCCAACTGGGCGTGTGGTGCCGACTGGGCGCGTGGTGCCGACTGGGCGCGTGGTGCCGACTGGGCGCGTGGTGCCGCCTGGGCGCGTGGTGCCGCCTGGGCGCGTGGTGCCGCCTGGGCGCGTGGTGCCGCCTGGGCGCGTGGTGCCGCCTGGGCGCGTGGTGCCGCCTGGGCGCGTGGTGCCGCCTGGGCGCGTGGTGCCGCCTGGGCGCGTGGTGCCGCCTGGGGCGTGGTGCCGCCTGGGCGCGTGGTGCCGCCTGGGCGCGTGGTGCCGCCTGGGCGCGTGGTGCCGCCTGGGCGCGTGGTGCCGCCTGGGCGCGTGGTGCCGACTGGGCGTGTGGTGCCGCCTGGGCGGGTGGTGCCGCCTGGGCGCGTGGTGCCAACTGGGCGCGTGGTGCCGCCTGGGCGCGTGGTGCCGCCTGGGCGCGTGGTGCCGCCTGGGCGCGTGGTGCCGCCTGGGCGCGTGGTGCCGCCTGGGCGCGTGGTGCCGCCTGGGCGCGTGGTGCCGCCTGGGCGCGTGGTGCCGACTGGGCGTGTGGTGCCGCCTGGGCGTGTGGTGCCGCCTGGGCGTGGGGTGCCGACTGGGCGTGTGGTGCCGACTGGGCGTGTGGTGCCGACTGGGCGTGTGGTGCCGCCTGGGCGTGGGGTGCCGCCTGGGCCGTGTGGTGCCGCCTGGGCGTGTGGTGCCGCCTGGGCGTGTGGTGCCGCCTGGGCGTGTGGTGCCGCCTGGGCGTGTGGTGCCGCCTGGGCGTGTGGTGCCGCCTGGGCGTGTGGTGCCAACTGGGCGTGTGGTGCTGACTGGGCGTGTGGTGCTGACTGGGCGTGTGGTGCCGACTGGGCGTGTGGTGCCGCCTGGGCGTGTGGTGCCGCCTGGGTGTGTGGTGCTGACTGGGCCGTGTGGTGCCGCCTGGGCGTGTGGTGCCGCCTGGGTGTGTGGTGCTGACTGGGCCGTGTGGTGCCGCCTGGGCGTGTGGTGCCGCCTGGGCGTGTGGTGCCAGCCTGGGCGTGTGGTGCTGCCTGGGCGTGTGGTGCCGCCTGGGCTTGTGGTGCCGACTGGGCTTGTGGTGCTGACTGGGCGTTTGGTGCTGACTGGGCGTGTGGTGCCACCTGGGACATGTGGTGCCGCCTGGGCGTGTGGTGCCACCTGGGTGTGTGGTGCCGCCTGGGACATGTGGTGCTGCCTGGGCGTGTGGTGCCGCCTGGGACATGTGGTGCCGCCTGGGCATGTGGTGCCGCCTGGGACATGTGGTGCCGCCTGGGCGTGTGGTGCCGCCTGGGACATGTGGTGCCACCTGGGCGTGTGGTGCCGCCTGGGACATGTGGTGCCACCTGGGCGTGTGGTGCCGCCTGGGCGTGTGGTGCCGCCTGGGACATGTGGTGCCGCCTGGGCGTGTGGTGCCGCCTGGGACATGTGGTGCCGCCTGGGCGTGTGGTGCCGCCTGGGACATGTGGTGCCGCCTGGGCGTGTGGTGCCGCTTGGGGCGTGTGGTGCCGCCTGGGCGTGTGGTGCCGCCTGGGACATGTGGTGCCGCCTGGGCGTGTGGTGCCGCCTGGGACATGTGTTGCCACCTGGGCGTGTGGTGCCGCCTGGGCGTGTGGTGCCGCTTGGGCGTGTGGTGCCGCCTGGGCGTGTGGTGCCGCCTGGGACATGTGGTGCCGCCTGGGCGTGTGGTGCCGCCTGGGACATGTGGTGCCGCCTGGGCGTGTGGTGCCACCTGGGTGTGTGGTGCCGCCTGGGACATGTGGTGCCGCCTGGGCGTGTGGTGCCGCCTGGGACATGTGGTGCCGCCTGGGCGTGTGGTGCCGCCTGGGACATGTGGTGCCGCCTGGGCGTGTGGTGCCGCCTGGGACATGTGGTGCCGCCTGGGCGTGTGGTGCCGCCTGGGACATGTGGTGCCACCTGGGCGTGGTGCCGCCTGGGCGTGTGGTGCCGCTTAGGCGTGTGGTGCCGCCTGGGCGTGTGGTGCCGCCTGGGTGTGTGGTGCCGCCTGGGACATGTGGTGCCGCCTGGGCGTGTGGTGCCACCTGGGTGTGTGGTGCCGCCTGGGACATGTGGTGCCGCCTGGGCGTGTGGTGCCGCCTGGGCGTGTGGTGCCGCCTGGGACATGTGGTGCCGCCTGGGCGTGTGGGTGCCGCCTGGGCGTGTGGTGCCGCTTGGGCGTGTGGTGCCGCCTGGGCGTGTGGTGCCGCCTGGTCGTGGTGGTGCCGACCTCCTGCTCTCTGGGACAATTCGTTCGCGTCTGCCCAGTTTCTGTGTCTCTGCTTACGTCAGCCCACCACGCGTGGTGCCGCGTTTTCTTCACTCCTGTGGCTTCTGTGGTTTGGTTTCTAGATTCCGATGAAGAGACTTAGGTCGTTGCTGAGACTAGTTCAGTGAGTGAGGCGCTGTTTCCTGAGAACCTTCACTGCGGCTTGCTTCTGTCTGAGGAGCTCCAGCCTGTGGTGGCTGGACCCTCTGTTCCGGCTGGACGCAGCCTCCGGGTTTCCTCTCCGCCTGCCCTCCCCTCACAGGACAGCTGTCCCATTCCTCCCGGGCTGCTTGAGGGGTTTCTTCCCCTTCCTTCGCCTTGAGCCCCTGGACCTTGCAGCAGAACCAGCCCTCTGTAGACACGTTTTCTAGGTCGCTTGGCCTTGCTGCTCCTTTCCGGGGGATTCAAGCCGTGGCAGACGATTGGCTGACCTGCCTGTGGTCCGCAACTCCCTCGGCCCTTTCCTCACTCCTGTGTTTGAGAGCGTCCTCCAGCCTGAGCCACCTCGAGGTGCAGGAGACATCTTGTCATTGGCCCTTTAAGGTTTCCGGTGGTGATAACGTGGCTTAGGAGGTGCCAATGTGACCTTGAAGTCACGTGACCACTGCCGACACCTGTCTGGACCCTCCACTCTACTCAGGGACCTAAGCTACATGGTCAGGGCGGGAATCTGTCCACTCTCTAGACTGTGCAGGCAAGGGCGGGTACTGTCCACCCTCTGGGGTGTAGAGTCAGGGCGGGTGCAGAACATCCTCTGGGCTGTGTGGTCAGGGGCAGGTGCTGTCCACTCTCTGGGCTGTGTGGTCAGGGGCAGGTGCTGTCCACTCTCTGGCTATGTGGTCAGGGGCAGGTGCTGTCCACTCTCTGGCTATGTGGTCAGGGGCAGGTGCTGTCCACTCTCTGGCTGTGTGGTCAGGGAGCAGGTGCTGTCCACTCTCTGGCGATGTGGTCAGGGGCAGGTGCTGTCCACTCTCTGGCTGTGTGGTCAGGGGCAGGTGCTGTCCACTCTCTGGCGATGTGGTCAGGGGCAGGTGCTGTCCACTCTCTGGTGATGTGGTCAGGGGCAGGTGCTGTCCACTCTCTGGCGATGTAGTCAGGGGCAGGTGCTGTCCACTCTCTGGCGATGTGGTCAGGGGGCAGGTGCTGTCCACTCTCTGGCTGTGTGGTCAGGGGCAGGTGCTGTCCACTCTCTGGCTGTGTGGTCAGGGGCAGGTGCTGTCCACTCTCTGGCTGTGTGGTCAGGGGCAGGTGCTGTCCACTCTCTGGCTGTGTGGTCAGGGAGGGGTCTGTAAACTGGGGTGCCCATGAGTAGAGGTTCTCTCGGGGGATCAGGGAGCCCCAGGAGAGGAGGCAGGAGGAGGTTTAGGGGAGGTAGCGTGGGGCTCAGACACAGCAGAAAGGAAGCGGCCCTCTGGTTGATTCCAAACTGGCAGAACCTGTTTCTCCTCCTCTTCCGGCCAGGTAAGGCCCTGGACATGGGTCTCTGCTCTGTGGCCAGCAGCGGCCGAGGAATGGTGGCAGGAAGGTGCCTCGTCCTCTCCTCCCTGGCTGGGGTTGCTGTCCCTGCTGCCCCAAGAAAGCCGTCCCCGCCCTCGACCCGCCCTCGACCCCGCCCTGAGCCCCGCCCTGAGCCGTCCCTGCCCTGTCCCCGCCCTCGTCCCCGCCCTGAGCCGTCCCTGCCCTGTCCCCGCCCTCGACCCCGCCCTGAGCCGTCCCTGCCCTGTCCCCGCCCTCGTCCCCGCCCTCGTCCCCGCCCTCGTCCCCTCCCTGAGCTGTCCCTGCCCTCGTCCCCGCCCTCGTCCCCGCCCTCGTCCCCGCCCTCGTCCCCTCCCTGAGCTGTCCCTGCCCTCGTCCCCGCCCTCGTCCCCGCCCCTCGTCCCCGCCCTCGTCCCCGCCCTCGTCCCCGCCCTCGTCCCCGCCCTGCCCGCCCAGGTCACGCTGCCTGCCCCACCAAGCATGTCGCAGGGGCCCTTCTCGAGTTCCAAGACTCTGCTGTCGCCCAAAAGAAGCCCCCATGAAAGGGCCAGCGCCCAGGGCCCTGGCCCCCGCTGCGTGCCCCTGCCCCCTACTGCGACCGCCTGAGGACTCAGGGTGGGCCGGGAGCCCCCACTCAGCCTCCTGGGGGTCCTGCTCGCCTTCCCGGGCACTGCAGCCCAACACCCCCACGCTGGGCTCCGCACCGCCTCGGGCTCCTCAGCCCTGGCACAGGCGTGCGACTGGGCTGGCATGTTCCTGGGGCAGGCTGGCGCTCGGCGGTGCCCGGATTCCTAGAGGCGGTGCCATGTGCGCCTGGATTCCTCGGAGTGTGGCCCCCGTGCCCACTTGGCTCAGCCGCGCTGGCATCTGTGAGGATGCGGCTCCCGTCCAACTGGCCCATGTCCACAGCTGGTCTCTGCCCACCCCAGAGAAGACGACATATTTTATTTTTTAAAAATCAGTAAATCACGTTCTGGGACTGTCAGCAGCTAGTGCACGCAGCCGGGTTAACCCCGCCTGCCAGGCGGGTCCCACACTTGCAGCTGATGTGGACCCTGGCTGGTCTTTGGAGCCCCGTGGTGGGGGTGCGGGGGCGCTTCTGGGTGAGTCCCTACGTGCCCGGAGGGCAGCGGCTCAGAGCCTGGGGTGGGGTCCCCAAACGCCAGCTCTGGCTTTGGGAGTGGAGGGGCCGGTGCAGTTGGGTCTGTGGAGGCTCACGCTGACCCCAAGGGCCTCTTGCTGCCCCCGTGGCGGCTTCCCATGACTCCAGGGGTGTCTGCGCCTGGCTTAGCTGCGCTGTCCTCACCCTGTCCCGCCAGTGCCAGCTGACAGGGACGTCTCCCAGCATGGCCAGCTGCGCCCATCCGGACGGTGTCTCAAGACGCGCCCCAGCCTCATTCCTGGTCACTCTCTGGGTCTTCGTCCTTGATGGCATCCATGGACCATGGCTCCCAGGCTCATCCTGGTCACTCTCGGTCTCTGTCCCCAGGGCCTGGTCAGCGGCCCCAGGCTTCAGCGGCTCTCGCCTGCGCCACTTTCCTCTCCCACGGGGTCTGGCCTGGATCAGTGGTCATTTCCTCAGTGGGGTCCCTGTACCTGGCCATGTTCGTGCTGACCAGCGAGGGCAGGGGACCCTCTGTGTGCTCCTGGGTGTCTCCTGATCTGTGCACTCAGGTGTGGGAAGCACAGAGCCAAGGCAGGGTCCAGCGCTGCCCTCACAGCCACAGACAGGGCCCAGCGCTGCCCTCACAGCACAGACAGGGCCCAGCACTGCCCTCACAGCCGCAGACAGGGTCCAGCGCTGCCCTCACAGCCACAGACAGGGCCCAGCGCTGCCCTCACAGCCACAGATAGGGCCCAGCGCTGCCCTCACAGCCACAGATAGGGCCCAGCGCTGCCCTCACATCTGAGGCAGGGTCCAGCGCTGCCCTCACAGCACAGACAGGGCCCAGCGCTGCCCTCACAGCCGCAGACAGGGCCCAGCACTGCCCTCACAGCCGCAGACAGGGCCCAGCGCTGCCCTCACAGCACAGACAGGGCCCAGCGCTGCCCTCACAGCCACAGACAGGGTCCAGCGCTGCCCTCACAGCACAGACAGGGCCCAGCGCTGCCCTCACAGCCGCAGACAGGGCCCAGCGCTGCCCTCACAGCACAGACAGGGCCCAGCGCTGCCCTCACAGCACAGACAGGGCCCAGCGCTGCCCTCACAGCACAGACAGGGCCCAGCGCTGCCCTCACAGCCACAGACAGGGCCCAGCGCTGCCCTCACAGCCGCAGACAGGGCCCAGCGCTGCCCTCACAGCCGCAGACAGGGCCCAGCGCTGCCCTCACAGCACAGACAGGGCCCAGCGCTGCCCTCACAGCCGCAGACAGGGCCCAGCGCTGCCCTCACAGCACAGACAGGGCCCAGCGCTGCCCTCACAGCACAGACAGGGTCCAGCGCTGCCCTCACAGTTACAGACAGGGCCCAGCGCTGCCCTCACAGCACAGACAGGGCCCAGTGCTGCCCTCACATCTGAGGCAGGGCCCAGCGCTGCCCACAGTCAGTGGCTCCTTGCGGCCCCAGGTGTGTGTCCTGCCGCAGGCTGTGTCCAACCGGGAGGTGTGTGTGCCAGGCAGGGCCGGTGGTCACCTGGGGGTGGGTGCTGATGGTGCTCGGACATGGCAGAGGGTTGGGGCAGCCCTGCTGGCTGGGCCCGAGTGCCAGCTCCTCTCTCCTGCGGGCACCCCGTGGGGAGCGCCAGCACCAGCCACATCTTGGCTGCATGCAGGGTGGGCAGTGCCAGGCAGGGGCTCAGAGCCAGCCGCCCTGGCACACCCAGAGGACATATTGCGCCTGAGCACAGGCAGCCGCCGTGCCAGACGGCTGTGCCATGGTGAAGGAATGCAGGGACAACCTGGGTCCCTGCCGCCCTGGGGCCGTGCCAGAGGGGCTGTGCACCCCCACCCCATAACTGTTGTCTGTGAGCCCTGAGAGAGCCGGTTCTCTGGGCCCCGGGTCAGGAGAGGGCGAGGCGTCCCGGAGCTGGAGAGTCTCAGGATCTGGCCCCAGGTCCAGCCTGCACTGCCCCTACCAGGGAGATGGGCTGACGGGGCGTGTGGGCACCCTGTGGGGAGGGCAGCTTGGCCGCGCCCGCTGCTCTGCCCAGGGCCTCTTCCAGAGCCAGGCCCAAGGCACGGGGCAGGATGAGGGAGACGGGCCCGGGCACAGGGCATCTGGCTTTTTCCTGCTGGGCTGCGAGGAAGCTCCAAGCCTGGGTTAGGGAGGGAGATGCTCAGCCTGACAAACACAGCCACTGGAGATGCTCACGGCAGGGGCCGCATGATCTGGCCCGTGTTTGGGGCCTTCATGACATGGCAGAGAGACCCCCCTAAGGGCTGCGAGTGTCCGGGGCTGGCAGGGATGTTGCAGGTGGAGCCGCCGCCTGGCACTGCCCCACAGTCCTGGGTGCCCGCACAGCACCTTACGGGCCGGGTGCGGCCTGTGGGCCCAGCTGTTCCGTCGACTCTTGCGGTGCTTTGCCAGTGGCTGTGTCTGTCAGGTTGTCCAGGCGCGGCTCCTCAGCAGGGGTCCCTAGTGGCGCAGCTGCGCTGAGCGACCGTCACATTCTCGCGAGAGGCTGAGCTCGGCCGTGGCTGATGGTCCGAGATGCTCCTAAGCTTGTTTCAGGGCCACACTCAAAACAGCGAATCTCAGGGTTACTCCTGGCTCTTGTTCAACCCTTGGGGGACCAGAGGGGTGCCAGGGATCAAACCCGGGGACTGCGTGCAAGGCAAGCGCCCTGCCCACTGTACGATCACTCTGACCCCGCAAAGCTTCTGGATTCTGTTGGATTTAGAATATTCTGGACATCTACTCATATCTGCTCATGTAACCGGTTTCTAGTTTTTGTTCTCAGGCATCCTCTCTCTCTCTCTCTCTCGCTCTTTGGATCACACCTGGCGATGCTCAGGGGTTACTCCTGACTCTGCACTCAGGATTTGCTCCTGGCAGTGCTCGGGAGACAATATGGGATGCCGGGTCGAACCCAGTCGGCCGCATGTGAGGCAAACGCCCTCTCTGCTGTTTACCAGCCTGAAGCTTACCATGCTGAAGTTTGTTTGTTTATTTATTTATTTATTTCTTTTTGCTTTTTTGGGTCACACCCGGTGATGCTCAGGGGTTACTCCTGGCTATGCACTCAGGAATTACTCCTGGCGGTGCTCGGAGGACCATATGGGATGCCGGGATCAAACCCGGGCTGGCACAGGCCAGCCGCATGCAAGGCAAAGCGCCCTACCCGCTGGGCTATCGCTCCGCCCTGAAGTTTATTTTTTTAAATTAAACCAGAGCGATAGCCCAGCGGGTAGGGCGCGTTGCCTTGCACATAGCCAGCCTGTGCCGGCCGTCGGCATCCCGCAGCCGCCAGGAGTGATCTGTAGAGCCAGGAGTAACTAGATGTGACCCAAAAAGCAAAAAATAAATAAATAAATAAATAATTTTTTTGGCTTTTTTAGGTCACACCTGGCGATGCTCAGGGGTTACTCCTGGCTCTGCACTCAGGAATTACTCCTGGCGGTGCTCGGGGGACCATATGGGATGCCGGGGATTTGACCTGGGTGGGCTGCGCAAGACCAACGCCCTCCCCCGCTGTGCTGTCGCTCCAGCCCTGGAGTTTATTTTAAAGCCAGTTTTAAGCTGTGATCCCCATGCCTGGACCGAGCCGTTGCTGGCCCTGGGCTCGCCTCTCCCCAGGCCCTGCAGCACCGTGATGGTCATTCGAACGGTTCTGTCCCTCGTGCGGGAGACCGTGCTGGCCGGTGGTCACCCGCTCACCCACCCCTGCGGCCCCGCGCCTCCATCTGCTCCCCTTCTCTTTGGGTGCTCAGTCGTGGTGCGTCTGAGAGGGACCATTTCCTGCCTCGGTGTGTGGGTTCTTGGGGGCTGGAGCCGTTCCTTGGGCTTCCTCAGCTCGGCCGGCTCCAGTGCTGGAGTCTGGACTCCCAGGGGTCTGTCCACTGCAGCCCTGTCATCGGATCGGACTCTCCTTGCACTTTGCTGGCTGGAGCTGGTGGACAGTGTGGGCAGCGTCTGTGCAGCAAGTCTCTGGATCTTTCTGTTCGCCTCCTGTGGCCCAGTTCACTGGACGCTTCACCAGGACGGTGTCGGCTGTTGTCCCAGGCGCTCTCTGTGCGTGGCGGTGGGACCCTCCTCTGGGAAGGGGCAGATCTGCATTAATCAGTCAGGGAGAGCACAGATTGGTCACCCTTAGCCTTCCCGCCCCTGCACGACTAGATTCCTCTTTGGGCTCTGTCCAGCGGCCTGGCTGCCGGCGCCCTGCTGTGGGTCTCGCAGGCTGCTCTCCCCAGCCGGAGCTGCGTGGGAACAACCCGGTTAATTCTCCTCCTCAGCATGTGGCTTGGCTGGACCGTGAGGACCCTGCTCGGGGGCCCTGAAGTGTTTCTCACCCACATGAGCTTCTGGGAAGAGTTTCCTCCTCATCTGGCAGTTCACTCTGTGTGGGGTCCCTGCGACACATCTCAGGGGGCTGCGCTCTTCTCTCTCTGCTCCTCTCATCTCCAGAGAAGCTCTGTTCGCCTCTGAGAGCCCAGCGTGGTCAGAGAGAACAAAGCCGTGGCTTCCTTCCCGCCCCTCCCTCGCCGTGTGGGACTTCAGGTAACTGGCCGGCTCGGTCAAGTTCTTCTCTGTTGTTTCCTGAGGTGAGGGTACGGGACCAAGTTGTGATGCTCTTGATTTCCAGTGAAACACCCCTGAGAGAGTTTGCTTGCGTCAGCTCAGTTCAGCCCATCTCTAAATTTCCTTTATTAAGTTTCCTCTCTATTCATCTAGCGCATTTTCTTCTTTGACCCACGGGTGTGTAAGAGTGTGGAGCTAATTTTCAAGCTGTAGGAGGTATTGTGGGTTTCCACATGTGGCTGGTTTGTTTCCACGCACAGAGAGCAGAGCCCACAGTTGTGTGTGAGTCTGTTTCGTGCCCAGGAGTGATCTGTCCTGCCACTGTCCCCGCCTCCCTCCCTGGGCGTCTCTGCAGCCCGAGTCCCGCAAGTCCCAGCGGGAGCAGAATTGGGCTGAGTCACCTCGTGGCCTCCTGTGGCTTTGAATCACGTGGCTCGCCTTCCCTTTCTCTGGGTGTTTCCCCCACCCGATAACACTCCCGTGACGGGGCTCTCAGCAGAACCGTGAGCCCGTGGCTTTGTGGAGAAAGGTCAGATCAGACAAGAAAGGCGGAAGCCTGTGAACCTTGCGGTCACTGTCGCAAGCCACCCCGCCTTCTGCCCTTGCGGCGTGCGTCTGCCGCTGGAGAGAAGGAGAGGAGGTGAGGAGGCACCGTGGTCGCTCTGGCCAGGCAGGTTTCCAGCCGTGAGCCTCCGTTTTCCCCGGGACCATCTTTATTCCACCTCCACCGTGCGGAGACCAGCTCGCGCTGGGACGCTCCAGCCAGGCCAGCAGCAACCGCAGCTTCTGAGTCACGGCTGCCGGCCTTGCCCAGCGACTTGTTTTTCTGCCGCAGCTTCAAGGTTCTGTCCCTGTTTTCAGCACCTGGCTGTGATGTCTCTCTGTGTGTGTGTGTCCAACATGGAACGTGGAGCTGTTTATTTTTTTTAAATTATGGCCTAGAGCCATAAAAAAGAAGCGATAAAAGAAGACCTCAAAGAGAGAAGAGCAGAAATAATGGAAGATGCAGCAGAAGCTGGGAAAAGCATTTGCACCACCCGCCTGTCCTTTGCCAACTATAAGACCAAGATGACTGCCCTCCGACGCCCTGATGGATCTATCACATCTTCCAGAAAGGCAATGGAGAAGATTATCCATGACTTCTACTCAAATCTCTTTGATAGCCACATCCACCTGCCCACATACCAAATTCCACAGGATGGATATGTCATTCCCAACGTTCTCCCTTCTGAAATCCGACATGCCATCTCATTGGTAAAGAAGGGAACAGCACCAGGCCCAGACAAAGTCAGACCCGAACACCTGAAGAATCTGCCGCCGGTACTCATCAATACACTAGCTCGGCTCTTCACACGCTACCTGTCCGAATGCAAGGTACCCTCCCAATGGAAAACCAGCAGGACAGTTCTACTGTTCAAGAAGGGAGACATTCATGACATCGGCAACTATCGCCCCATCTGCCTGTTGTCCGTCATATACAAGTTCTTTACATGAGTCATCCTGAACAGGATTGGCAGAACACTAGATGAAGGACAACCATGCGAGCAAGCAGGCTTCCAGAAAGGATTCAGCACAATCGACCATATCCACACAGTAACCAAGCTCATTGAGGTTTGTAGGGGAATACAAGATGCCGCTCTGTCTCATGTTCATTGATTTACAGAAAGCCTTTGATTCTGTGGAGACTGAAGCAGTCATCGAAGCCCTAGCCAAACGGTGTTCAAACCCAATACATCAAGATCCTTTGTGAGCTGTATTACAGATTCACCACCAGGATCTCACCATTCTACAAAGAAGTGATCATTAATGTGAAAAGAGGGGTTCGACAGGGTGATACCATTTCACCAAAACTCTTCAGCGCCTCCCTCGAGAACATTATGCAACAATTAGAATGGGAAGGAATGGGAGTGAAGATAGATGGTCGGCAACTATACCACCTCCGCTTCGCTGATGACATTGTTCTTTTTTTTTTTTTTTTTTTAAATATTTTATTACACCGCCATGTGATATACAATTACAAAGATGTTCATGTTTGGGTTTCCGTCATACAGTGTTCCAGCACCCATCCCTCCACCAGTGCCCATTTCCCAACACCAATGTCCCCACTTCCCCCCCCCCCTCCCCCAGCCTGCCTCTATGGCAAATTCTTTATCTCTTCTCTTACACATTGTGGATTGCAATACATACATTCAGAGATCATCATGTATATCTTTTTTCCTATATTCAATGCTCAGTTCTAGACTGGTATTATCATTTTTGACAAATATTAGCACACTGTTCTCTTCTCTGTCCTACCCAACCACTGATTCCCACATGTTTGTGGAAGATTCCACCTTTTTTTTTTATTGAAAGATGCTAGGTAGAGCTTTGGTTCTACAGTGTTCCAACACGCACCCTCCGCCCAAACCCATCTCCCATCACCAATGACCCCACCTCCCTCCCCGCCTCCCGCACCTCAACCACTTGGCGAGCTCTGTATGTCATTTCTTTCCTCTTTATATCTCCTTCCCAACAAACTTTCCTGCTCTTCGTTGACTGCAATGCATTAAAAGACATTACTGTTTCACTATTTTAGTGGATCACCGGCCGCTATGCGGCCGCGCGACCTGGGCCTCAAACTGGCTTTGCTCTGTTGATCTGGTCTGAGGCCGTTTCGCAGCGTCCGGACAGCAAAAATGGTGGCTAGTGTGGTGGGCGAGTCACATCTGGCTGCTTCCGGGACCCCTCAGAGGCGACGGGCCCACCCCAAAACCCATCTGCCCTCCTCGGGGTTCCATGGTCAGCTAGGCCCGGCGCAGGCCGAGCGCCAGCCTCCCCAGCCTTCCGTGAGGCCCTGTGCTGGCCCGTGGGCAGCCTCGCCGGGCAGGGCCACCAGGTCCGACAAGATGGAGGGGGGGAAGGGCGACATTGTTCTAATATCACCAAACATTAGCCAAGCGGCACAAATGCTGGCTGATTTTGACCGAGAATGTGGAAAGATAGGTCTACAGCTGAATCTAAAGAAAACTATGTTCATGAAGAATGAACTAGTTCCTGAGGCCCCATTCACTCTCAATGGAACAAACATCTCTGAATGCAGCAGTTCACTCTCAATGGAACAAACATCTCTGAATGCAGCAGTTATGTGTACCTAGGTCGAGAAATCAACATGATGAACGACCTAAAACCTGAGCTGCGCAGGAGGAAGAGAGCGGCATGGAATGCCTTCAAAGGCATCAAAGAAATAGCTAAAAGGACAAAGAACCTCCGGCCCGGGCACATCTCTTTGACTCCACCGTTGTCCCTGCATTAACATACACCTCAGAGACCTGGGCCCTACGAAAGCAGGATGAGAATGCTATTCGGGTCTCCCAGAGAGGCATCGAAAGAGCTATGCTTGGAATATCACGCCTCACTCAAGTGAGAGAAGGAATCGGAGTTCTGACCTCCGTCGCTGTTCCAGAATCAGGGATGCTGTCTCGTTTGCCAAGGCATCGAAAATCAGATGGGCTGGATATGTAATGCGATTTGGAGACAACCGCTGGACTAGAGCCGTTACCGACTGGATCCCACGGGATGTCAAAAGATCACGTGGCCGCCCACCTACAAGATGGTCAGACTTCCTTGTCAAGACCCTGAAGGAACGGTTTGAGGCTCTTCATATTCCTGAATCAACCAGATGCCATTGGGCTACATTGGCATGTGATAGGGTCCAATGGAAATGTTACTGGTGCCCGCTCGAGCAAATCGATGAATAACGGGATTCAAGTGATCAAGTGATGGCCTAGAGCCATATTTTTTATTAAATAGTAAATATTTTTTTTTAAATTATGGCATGCCCAACCTTGGTCTCTGCACCCCCGACCCGAGCCGACCTTCTTGCGCAGCCCCATTGCCCTTCCTGGCGCCTCGGAACCGAGCTGGGAACTAGTCCGCGCCAGCCCTGCTAAGCCTTCGCGGGCGATCCGCAACCCGATGGCTGTAAACGTGCCGTGCGGCTCCCAATGTCGGATTAGAACCTGAGCTCTTTTGTTTTTTCTTAAGATAATTATTATATTACACTTGATCTTAGCCAAAAGGTCGAGAAGCGATATTATGAGAAGCCATATTTTTATTAAATAGTAAATATTTTTTTTAAATTATGGCATGCCCAACCTTGGTCTCTGCACCCCAGACCCGAGCCGACCATAATAATTATATTATGTATATTATATTTATATAATAAATGTCTCATGAGGCGCCGGGAGGCATGGCGGGTTCTAGCCCTGGCCTGCCACCCCAGCAGAGCCTCACAACAAGCCAGATGACCCCTGACTCCATGAAGGCCTCCGTTTTCCACATCCGGACTTCTCTCTCGTCACAACTCCACCCAGCAGACCAGACTATCACAGCCCGGATCATCGACAGCCACCCTGCAGCAGTTTTTTTTTTTCAATCCGACCCAGGTATGCTGAACCAGAGACTCTCAGACATGGGGCAGAGCTACTTCTTGCTCTTCCTGTGCCCAGCAGCTCATGAGGCGCCCGGGAGGCATGGCGGGTTCTAGCCCTGGCCTGCCACCCCAGCAGAGCCTCACAACAAGCC
Source organism: Cryptotis parvus (assembly GCA_021461705.1). Classification (NCBI taxonomy): domain Eukaryota; kingdom Metazoa; phylum Chordata; class Mammalia; order Eulipotyphla; family Soricidae; genus Cryptotis; species Cryptotis parvus. The sequence goes on from JAJIBD010004131.1 coordinate 21,664, forward strand.
AGACGACCCCCCCTGACTCCATTGGGACCACCATTTTCCACATCCGGACTTCCCTCTCGTCACAACTCCACCCAGCAGACCAGACTATCACAGCCCAGCTCGAGCGGCTGCTAGCGGCCGTGCGGTTCATCAATAAATGCTTTATTTAGAGGTTACTACAAGAGTATGCCACCTGCACAGCAAGCCTGGCAAGCTGTTTGTGTCATATTTGATCTGCCAAATACCAGTAACATTTATTTTAGGTCATTCCCATGACCTAATATAATAGTTTGAGGCTCTTTATGTTCCTGGAGCAAGCGAATGCCTTTGGGTTCTACTAGCATTAGACAGGACATATGGAGATATTACTGGTGCCCGCTCTAGCAAATAGATGATGAACGGGAAGATAGTGATAGTGATATTTATATATGTAAAAAGACTGCTGTAGGTTCATCAATACATGCACAGGATGAGAGGCGACTACAAGAGTATCCCACCTACACAGCAGAGCCTGGCAAGCTAGCCGTGTCGTATTTGATATGCCAAAAACCAGTAACAATAATAGACCACTAACAATGATAGACCTCATTCCCATGACCTGAAGGAATGGTTTGAGGCTCTTCATGTTCCTGGAGTGGGCAGATGCCCTTGGGCTACACTAGCATGCACAGGACACATGGAGCCATTACTGGTGCCCACTCCAGCAAATCAATGACCTACGGGAAGACAAGTGACAAGTGATACAAGTGATGGCCTAGGAGCATAAAGTCAATGGCGACGTCTCTGCGTAAACTCGTAATATGTAAAGGAGCACGTTTCCCACCCGAGTGGGGGCTGCTTAGGATAACTTCAGAGCAACGCAGACGCGGGGCACGGCCCCGTCCCTACTGGCCACCGAAGCCGATGTGGACAGCTCTGTGTCAGCGTCACACAGTGTGGGTCACACCCTGCGGGCCTCACAGTGGCGCTGGAGCCCTCCCGCGGGCGCCTGCTCTGAGCAGGAGACCTGGCAGCTTGGCTGGGCGGGTCTGCGCCGCTGCTGTCTCGGGGTCGCCCCCTGGGTCCTGGCCCTTCCGCTCTCTGCTCTCAGCTCTCCACCTCCACCTTCTGACTGCCGTCAGCCTGTCCTGGTGGCCCCAGGCCCCTGGCTCAGCTCACAGGCTCTGCTGGGTGAGGTGGAAACAGCCCCACGCCAGCCACCGTGTCGTCTTCATTTCTGCTGTGGTTTCACCCTGGAGCCAAGGCGGGAGGGCATCACACCCAGCGCCACCCTCCACCTGCCCCGTCTGTGTCACGATCGCAGGCAAGACAGATGGTGCCCAAAGGGCCACAGCCACGGCCGTCTGCTCGGAAACTGAGTGACAGAAGGTCTGGCCACACCTGGGGCCACTGCCTCCAAAGGTGGTTGGTCTGTGGTTCCAGCCACGAACTCCACAGCCAAGCACCACCGCGGGGGCTTCTGGAATAGCAACGGAAAGGACGGTCACATGGAACCACCTTCCACCCCCATCCACACCTGTGTTCCAGCACATCTCCCCACGCCTGCGCTCCAGGCAGTCCTCCCAGTGCCTGTGAGTGCTCCCGAACCTGTGCTCCAGCGAGTGCTCCCACACCTGTGAGTGCTCCAGTGAGTGCTCCCACACTGGTGAGCATTTCAGTGAGTGCTCCCACACCTGTGAGTGCTCCAGTGAGTGCTCCCACACTGGTGAGCATTTCAGTGAGTGTTCCCACACCTGTGAGCACTCCTGAGTACTCCTGGTTCCTGTGTTCCTGTGAGTGTCCCCAAGGGCACTCCCAGGATTCCTGCACTCCAGCTGCACTCCTAGAATTTCTCCTAGGGATAGCAGAGCTGTAGGAAGTGTGGGGAACTGGCCAGTGGGCACTAGCGGGGGTCAGCCCAGCACTGGGGATGGAAGAGCCGCCTCCAACCAACTTTGGAAGATGTGTGAGATTTGAGGACTGATGGTCTAAGGGGGTAAACGCTCTCTCATGTGTGTGCTTGTATGTGTTAGCGAGTGTGTGGGCAGGTGTATAAATAGGTGTTAGTGTGTGTCTGTGTGTGAGTGTGAGCATGTTAGTGTGTGTAACAGTGAGTATATTAGTATGTGGGAGTATGTGGGAGTATATTAGTGCATGAGCATGAGTATATTAGGAGTGAGTGTGAGTAGGTTAATTTGTGAGTGTGTGGAAATGTGTGGGTGGGGGGCCCCCACACCCTCTTTTAGGTCCTGGTGCCCCAGGGGTGGCAACAGATAGCTGGGGCAGCCGGGATTCTCTGGGGGCCTGGGGCTCCTCTGTGCAACGCCAAGGTTTTCCCTACCACCCCTGCCCCATGCCCCACAGCCCAGAGCCCAGGAGGTCTGGGCCTCCCAGCCGCAAGCGGCTGCATGGTTCATCAATAAATGCTGGACTTAGAGATGACTACAAGAGTATGCCACCTGCACGGCAGAGCCTGGCAAGCTACCCGTGTCGTATTTGATATGCCAAATACCAGTAACAATTACAGACCTCATTCCCATGACCTGATGGAATGGATTGAGGCTCTTTATGTTCCTGGAGCAAGCAGGTGCCCTTGGGCTCTACTAGCATGAAACAGGACATATGGAGATGTTACTGGTGCCCGCTCGAGCAAATCAACGATGAACGGGAAGACAGTGATACAGTGACAGTATAAGTGAGTGAGCATGAGTATATTCGTGTGCGTGAGTATATTCTTGCTTGTGAGTTGAGTATATCCGTGTGTGAGTATATTGGTGTGTAAACGTGTGTGAGTGAAGGAAAGTGAGTTTATTTGCATGGTGATGTATTTGAGTGTGAGTGAGTATATTTGTGTGAGTATGTGTGTGAGTGTATTCGTGTGTGTGAGCTCGTGTATGAAAGTGAGCATGAGTGTATTCAGTGTGATTGTGAGTATATTCGGGTATAGTGTGAGCGTATATTTGTGAGTGAGTGTGAGTGGATCCACATGTGCAGTCATTTGTGTGGGTGTGTTTGGGTCTGAGTGTGACTGTGTAGCCCAGACTTCTCTGGCCATGGAGAGACGTCCAGGCCTCCAGAGGACCCTCCGTGTTGCTGCCCAGAGCTGGGGCCAGGCTGCTGCTTCCTGCCGTCACTCTGTGGCCACGTGAGCAGAGGAGAGTGGGGGCAAGGCCTGGGGCCCTTCCTGTGTCCAGTGTCCCCTGGAGCAACAGCAGTGACCCGAGGGGTCCAGGCTGGAGCCTCTTGTCTCAGAGCTTGGCCATGAGCAGGGCACAGCCTGGCACGGCGGGAGATGGGGCTGAGCCCTGTGAGCACACAGGCGGGCAGATGCGGTGGCTGCTGTCCTGCCGGCCAGCGGGCCTGAAGCAGATTCTCCCCGGCTCAGCGGCCTCCCCTGGGGCTGCACCCAGCCAAGCCCCCCTCCCCACTTCCCTGAGAGAAGCAGGGGGGCTGGAGGGCCCGTGATCCCAGTCCTGTGAGTCTCACTGGCCTCAGGGTGCTGGGACAGGGCGGGCACTGTGGCTCTGCAGGGCCTGTACTCGAGTGGGAGGACTCCTGATGCCTGCTGGCCATCGTGGGGTGGACACTGTCTGAGTCTCTGGAAGTTTCTCTCCCTCCATGGCTGCCTGAATTTTGCCAGGATGGCAGCGGTGGGCGCTGAGGGCACCTGTTGGCGTCAAGGGAGGCCCTCGGTTCCTCACACCTGAGCCCTGGGCTTGGCCCTCACCAGCCTGGTGCCAGGGACCCAGCCTCGTCTTCATGGTTGGCGTGGACAGCCTGAGACCGGCGGCACGGCGAGGAACCTCTGGCAGGTGTGCGGGAGCTGCGGCCTCTGCCGGCTCTTTCCTGGGCTTCCCGAATGCCGCCTGCACCGTGTCAAGGCTGGCCGGGGTCCTGGCAGCCCCTCAGGCTGGGCCCCGCCCCAGGCTGCCTTTGGGCTCCTGTGTCCTTCCCTGACTGCAAGGCTCCCACAGTTCCCGGCGCCGCTGAGCAGCTTGGGTGAGTGTCCCTCAGCCCCGCCCCCAGCGGCTCAGGGAAGGGGCTTAGAAGGTGGGTCTGACTTGCCCCCCCAGGGGCCACCACAGGTCCTGGGTCCGAGGTGAGTCAGATACAGGCGATGGCCCCTGATGGACGGGGCAGTTTCCTGGAGCAGGACCAGACGGCCCGGGCTGGACTCTGTGGCCGTGCCCTGTAGCCCGCGGGGTTGCCAATCCCCACGAGCAGCCCAGAGGCCGGACCCCGGGACCAGGGTCTGCCCTACAGCGGAATCGCAGGTGTCTGGAGCGGAGGCGCTGCGTGGAGGACGTGGGGCCATGGTCCCAGCTGTCATTATTTACCGACTGACACGGGGGAGTGTATTACCCGATTGCTCGCTAATCATTCCCCGTAAATGCGGGGACCCCCCAAAGTCCCGCTGAGTCAATACAGCGCTAAGTTCCTGACTAAATCAAGGCCCCTCGCGCCCTGGGCCGGCCTTTCCGGTAATTTACAAAGGCTGTTGAATTTTATAGTAAGTGTTTTTCAAACCAAGCTGGATTCTAAACAATAATGACTTTTTAATGTGGCTCTGTGATTACATTGTCATCGTGAAATACGGGGTCTCTGACTGCATCCGAAATGAGGCTGGTGTGAATTACATGCGGGCCCGGCCCTCGCTGCCCGGGTGAAGCAATCTCCATAAATTACCGGCCAATCCGGAGCCAGGAGAGACCCGTGTCTGTGTTGGCAGCTTACATTTCAGCTGCCGATTTGTAAACAAGCCCTGGCTTTTGTTCGGGGCTGTGGCCAGTCCTCGGGGCCTCCCAGCTGCCCTACGTGGGGGGGCTGAGGGAGGGCGGCTGTGACCTCAGAAGACACTGGAAGGATCGCCAGCCCCAGCCGCTATGTCACGCGTGAGAAGTGGCCAAGCCTCCACACCTGTGCCCTGCCTGCATGAGGAGCACCTGTGTTGGACAGGAAGTGGGAGCACCTGTGTTGGGAGTACCCGTGTTGGGAGCATCCGTGTTGGGAGCACCCGTGTTGGAAACGCCTATGTTGGGAGCACCTGTGTTGGAAGCACCTGTGTTGGGAGCACCTGTGTTGGGAGCACCCATGTTAGGAACACCTATGTTGGAGCATCTGTGTTGGGAGCACCTGTGTTGGGAGCACCCATGTTGGGAGCACCTGTGTTGGGAGCACCTGTGTTGGGAGCACCTGTGTTGGGAGCATCTGTGTTGGGAGCACCTGTTTTGGGAGCACCCATATTGGGAGCACTTGTGTTGGGAGCACCCGTGTTGGGAGCACCCGTGTTGGGAGCACCCGTGTTGGGAGCACCCATGTTGGGAGTGCCTGTGTTGGGAGCACCCGTGTTGGGAGCACCTATATTAGGCAGGAAGTATCAGGGACCCGTGGGAGAGGCAGAGCCCTCATTTGGTACCCTCCTCTCCAATGCCCATGTGTGACCCCAGGTCCCATCAGGAGGGGCCATCCCCACCCTCTTTCCACTCCCCAGCAGGGCGGACTCAGCAGGTGCCGTCTGTGAGGCCCCGGCCGGCAAGAGCCCAGGAGCTTGGGGTTGCTGAGTCCGCCAGCGTCTGGAATGAAGCTCTGCTCCAGGCCCCACGTGACCACAGAGCCAGGGCAGCCTCCCAGGAGTCAGAGTGGACCCGCCTCCGGCGGGCGCCCCTCACGCACCCTTGGGCCCATGGTCCCACCCCTGTGAGGGTGCTGGTGGGGTGTTGGGCACAGAGCACCGTGGGAGAGTCCTCACGTCCGTCCTGCCTTCCTGCCCTGGGCTCCTGCGGTGGCACAGTGCCAGGCCCCGGACCCTGTTGAGAGCTAGATGGGGCAAAGCCACAGGATCCCAACGTGGGACCGGGCAGAGTGTCCTGCCGCCGGGGCGGGCAAGAGTGCAGGAGGCTGAGGGGAAGCGTGAGAGGGTCTGAAAACTGAGGGGCGCCAAGGAGGGTGCTCTGGGGGGCAGCGACGGCGGGCACCAGCCGGCCTGAGCCTGGACTCAGGTCCACGCAGGAAGGACACGTGGACACGTGACTCTGAGCTGAGCCAGCCGACATTCCAGCGGTGGCCTCTGACCCAGAGCGACGGTCCCTGGCTGTTCCTGGTGTCACCTGGCAGGATGTGGGAGCACCTTTCCTCCAACCTGGTGGTGGCCGCGGGCTCGGCTGGGCACAGAGCTCCCGTGGTTGGGCCGCCCCATGCGGGACCCCCTGCCCCCGCCCTCTGGTCCTGGGGCTGGCGGAGCAGCGAGGGCGCCGGTGGAGAGGAGACAGCCTCTGCCGGACGCTCCTTCCAGCAGCAGCAGCCGGCGTCTCCGTCCTCCCAGGAGCACCGGCCTTGTCTCCAGGCAGCCACACCAGGGCCAGGCAGCAGCTCCTGCGGGTCGAGGGGCTGCGTGGTGTCAGGAACCACAGGGCACCAGAGTCGGAGCCAGAAACCAAGTGTGTGTGGGTGGAGGGCGAGGGGGATGACCGGGGAGAGGTGATCTGGGCGTGGAGGCGCCAGCACAGCCGGCAACGACCTCAATTATCATGAAATCACCCTCAAGCCCGATTCCTTTCCACGGCACTTTCCACTTAGGGGCCCCTCACCGACGGGCTCCCATGGACAGTGCCCATGCCCAGGCCCCTTGACCTCGCCCCGGGGTAACTGAGTGTGTCTCCAGCCTGGACAGTCCGGCCTGTGAATTACCTCCCCCCTGCCCGCAGCAGGGAGCTTCCGAGAGGCCTTCCGGGGCCCTGGGTATCTGGGCTCCACGACACTCGGCCTCAGCCCCCAAGGAAGCGACGCGGCCAACAGCCCTGCTCCAGCGAGACGGCAGGTCTCAGGAGGAGACTGTCTGGGGGTGTCCAGCCCTGCTCCAGCGAGACGGCAGGTCTCAGGAGGAGACTGTGTGGGGGTGTCCAGCCCTGCTCCAGCGAGACGGCAGGTCTCAGGAGGAGACTGTGTGGGGGTGTCCAGCCCTGCTCCAGCGAGACGGCAGGTCTCAGGAGGAGACTGTCTGGGGTGTCGCTCAGCCTGACTCTGTGGGAGGGCGGGCTCTCGCGAGGAGCACTGTGCCGTGAGAATCTCCACCTGGCCCCTAAACTCCAGGAACCACCTTCCCAGGCCAGTCACGAGCTGTGGGACCCTGATGCCGAAGCCCCCCAGAGCCGCCTGGGGAGCAGCCCCCAGATGACCGGCTAGGCCGAAGGCGGGGTTGGCGGAGCGCCCGGCGGCAGGCAGGGCCTGGGCAGAGCTGGCTGCGCTGTGTATGACACAGATCCTCAAGTGGCATTGAGTATGTGTGTCATGTATACATACTACATATATGTAGTGTGAATACATGTTGGCATGAGCACCTGCGTGCTGTGTGTGCATGCAGGATGTACATGTGCCTACAATCACACACATGTATGTGCTTGTATGGCATGTACATGCAGTGCTGTGCACACACGTGACACATGTATGTGTGATATATACATGTGTGTGCTTGTGTGCATGCGTGTTCTGGGTGTGATACGCACACATGTGTGGAGTGTGAGGTGTGGAGCCAACTCTCCCCCGGCCGCCGAGTGGCCCCTTCCGATGGCGGCCCTCCAGTTCCCTTAACTTCTCCTCCTGAATGGGGGGGCAGCCACTCTGGTCTGCACCTCAGGTCCCCATGCACCCCTCTGGCCACACTGGCCCCTAGAGACTGGCCGCACAACCTGGTGGCCCAGAAACCCACCCAGGGCAGGATGCCAGACTCTGCCCCGCTGACTCCAGTGAGGCCTCCCTGGGCCGAGCCGTCTCTGGAGACAAACACGCTGTAGTCGAGGAACGAGGGTGAGGCCAGAGGCCTGAGATTGGAGCAGTCAAGGAGTGCTGCCTGGAGGAGGAAGCCGTCAAGTCAGGGCCCCCTGAGGGCGACAGCCGGCTCATGCTCCTCGGGGCAGCCTCAACGGCAAGCAAACCCCGCTGGTCTCAGTCGATCACAATCAGCCCGAAGTTGGCTTTTTGTTTGTTTGATGAATTCCTCTGATGTTCAAGAAAGAAATTAATTTTACTTATTCCTCCAAGCGGTCATTAGAAAGGCTTTTAATGAACACAGTAAAACCCAACTAATTATCACAACGGCATCTTACTCTAAATAAACTTGACAGGAACCACAAGCACGACGCATGTAATTCTCCTTAGTTTATTAAAACCCATTTATCACATTTTATCCTAGAGGAAACTGATCAGATTAGTCGGTGATAATTTCACTAATATTTCCTCGGAGCATCTAATATTTAAGGGAGTTTACTGATATTAAAGTCATAATGCATTATGTGGGGTGACCCCGCATTCTAATTACTGTTTTTGGTGAGGAAGGGGGGTGTCGGCCGCTGGCTTGGGGGCGCCGGCTGGACCCACGTGGGCTCTTGTGCCGCACGCGGAGCTTCGCGCTCCGATGCACTTTTGTGAGCCCGCGGCGGCAACCAGGCCCGATACAGCCTTGCACAGCCCCTCCCCACCCGGCGCTGCCCATGTACTTCCGGGTCACAATGGTCAGGCTCTGCTTCACTTCCTGCTGCTGCTGCTTCTGGGGCCCTCCGGGTCCGTGCTGGCCTTGGGACCACCTGGGGGCTGTGGCGGTTGCTCCCAGCCAGGGTCAGCTTCTGGCTCTGAAGCTGCACATGTGGGCTCCCCTCTAGGCTCTGGGGCGCCAGATCAGGGCCTGTATCTCAGCACTGGGGCTCTGGGCGCTGGGCAGGGAGAGCCGGAAGCTTACGACTGCCACTGGGCTCCCACGCCCGGGCAGACCATGTCGCTGGGCCCCAGCGTCCGGGACTTGTCCCAGGCCTCATCTTCCTGGGTTCCCCAACTTCAGAGGCTTTTCTCTGCTGAGCCTGGCCCTGTGCCCTTGAGGGGGTCCCACCCTCAACTTCCCCTCTGCACTCTCCGTTTGCCTTAGCTCAGGGGCATTGCCGGTGCCAGTGCCCTGACCCGCCCGCCCTGGGCCCGTTTATCACCTTCCTCACCCACGCTCCTATTTGTCACCTTTGCCCAAACTCACACCCTATTCTCCACCCCACTCACCCGTAACCCACCCATCACCCCATTCCCTTCCTGTGCTCGGCCCCAACCATCCCCACCCCAACCACCCCCCCCCAATCCCAGCCAGACCCCACCCCCAACCACACCCCAATCCCTAACCACCCCCTCGCCCTCGTGGCCGTCGTGAGTGGGCGTCTCTGCTGCCCTTGGTCTGCTACCGAGGTCCTCCCTTGACCCCAGTCACTGCTCCCTGGGCCCATGTCCACAGGGACCCTGTCCGGCCCTGCTGTGCCCGTTTCTCTCATGTCCAGCTTATTTCCCTTGCACAGGGCCCGAAGTTTCGGGGATGGAGCCCTCCCCACGGGGGCTCGGGTGCATGTGCTGAGCCCGGGAACACACTGGCCGGCACAGATGTCGTCACGTGTGTCCTGGGCTGTGCCGCTGCACTTCTGTCCCGGGAGCTTTCGGGCCGGCCCTGCTGCGGCCTCTGGCCCGCTGAGGGGGCTGTGTCCGGCCCCGGCTCCCGGCTGGAGGGTGCGCACCTGGCTCTGTGCTCAGGGATCACTGCTAGCAGGCCCTGGGGACCGTGGGGTGCCGGGGACTGACCCCAGGTCGGCTGTGCGCCAGGCCGGCCCCCGCTCCTGCCTGTCTCTGGCTTCCAGGTTTCTCCAACTGCAAAGTCAGTCAGTAAGCCCCGCCCCCCCACATCTCCCCCACTCTCTGCGGCCAAGCCCTCCCCCGTGACCTCCCTGCTCTGCACCCCGGTGCCTTCAGGCCTCACCCGACCCACCTTCCATTGCTCTCGCACAGTCAGTTTGCTGTGAGCCCCAGCCCCCCCCTGCATGGAGCATCTGTGCAGCCCCAGAGGTGTCCCCCATGGAGCGTCTGTGCAGCCCCAGAGGTGTGGCCTCACGTGGTGGCCCCAGGGGGGCAGCTGGCACGGAAGGGGCCGCCTGACTGCATGCCCCCTGCTCGGGCGCCGCGTGTGAGGGTGTGTGTGTGTCATCTGTGTATCTGGAGTGTCTGTGTGTCTGTGCCTGTGTGTATGTCTGATGTGTTTGTCTGTGTGTGTCTGTGTGTCTGCGTGCATGCATGTGTGTGTGTGTTTGTGTCTGCGTGTGTGTGTGTGTGTGTGTGTGTGTGTGTGTGTGGCCGGAGTGTCGGCCCCTGTACAGGCTGCTTCCGCGGGCTGCAGCCGGCTGGAGCTCCCCTTCTCCAGGGGTCCGATGCATCTCTGCTTTCTACTCACCGGCTCTGAAGCCAGCTGCGGTGAGCCTGGGCGCCCGTGCCTTGACAAGCACCTTCCCGCAAGCATCAGAAAGTCTGTTGATTCTCCTGTAAGGAAGGGAGCGAAGTGTGCAGACCTCGAATTGTAGATTCAAGTAAAGAAGGTTCTGGGGCCAGAGTGAGAGTGCACCAGGGAGGGCGTTTACCTTGCATGCAGCTCACCCAGGTTCGGTCTCCGGCATCCCATAGGGTCCCTCGAGCACTGAGTGCAGAGCCAGGAGTAACCCCTGAACTTTGCTAGGTGTGACCCAAAAAAGCCATTAATAATAATAATAATAACAACAACAATAACAACAACAACAATAGCAATAATAATGTGGAAGGTTCTGGAAGCAGCTCTGGCTCCTTCCCAGGCCGTCTGCGCCTCTGGCCTGTTGGTGTCCAGGGGCTGGAGCTCTGGCCTGGGGCAGGCACAAACCAAACCCTGGTGCTGACATGTGAAAATGTTAACCCTGGGCTAGAGCGGTCGTAAGTGGACGGGCGTATCCCCCACCGAAGGGTCAGTTAATGTCCGTGGGATGGGGCGGCTGGGGCAGACCATGGGCGAGGACCCGTGGATGGTCAGTAGCGGAGCTGGCTGCTTGCCCAAGGCTCTGAGTCCAGGTTGGTGCCTGCCACCCAGTTTCCGCCACGGCCGAGGAATCCAACTTATTAATTTTTTACAGCTAATGGGTGAGAAATGGAATCTCGTTGTTTTAATTTGTGCTTCTCGGTGTTCGCGATGAAGTTGAACATCTTTTCACATATTTATGGCACATTGTTTGCCCCATATTTACTGTTTCTTAGCACGTGCTCATTTTTCCATGGGCTTGTTGCCTTTTCGTATTGATTCCCAGGAATTATTTATGTCTCTGGGCAGCGATGCTTTATTGCTTGTACGTGTTGCAAATATCTCCTCCGGACGAGGCTTGTATTTCTCACTTTATTGATGGTGCGTCTGCGGGAAAGGAATTGGAAATGCTGGTGTCCTGTGTCCATCTGCGGGCAGAAGACCCCTGTGGCGCCCAAGGCCCCCTGCCCATCACTCAGTCCAGCGTGGCCTGGCCCTGCCGCCCAGCGCCCGCCCTTCGGTCCAAAGCAGGTTCTCATGGAGCCCTGGTGACTGACCTCTGCCGCCCTGGTGACTGACCTCTGCCATCCTGGTGACTGACCTCTGCCGTCCTGGTGACTGACCTCTGCCGTCCTGGTGACTGACCTCTGCCGTCCTGGTAAACTGACCTCTGCCGTCCTGGTGACTGACCTCTGCCGTCCTGGTGAACTGACCTCTGCCATCCTGGTGACTGGCCTCTGCCACCCTGGTGACTGACCTCTGCCGCCCTGGAGACTGGCCTCTGCCGTCCTGGAGACTGGCCTCTACCGTCCTGGTGACTGACCTCTGCCGTCCTGGTGAACTGACCTCTGCCGTCCTGGTGAACTGACCTCTGCTGTCCTGGTGACTGGCCTCTGCCGTCCTGGTGACTGGCCTCTGCCGTCCTGGTGACTGACCTCTGCCGCCCTGGTAAACTGACCTCTGCCGTCCTGGTGACTGACCTCTGCCGTCCTGGTGAACTGACCTCTGCCATCCTGGTGACTGGCCTCTGCCGTCCTGGTGACTGGCCTCTGCCGTCCTGGTGACTGACCTCTGCTGTCCTGGTGACTGACCTCTGCCGTCCTGGTGACTGTCCCCTGCCGTCCTGGTGACTGACCTCTGCCGTCCTGGTGACTGACCTCTGCCGTCCTGGTGAACTGACCTCTGCCGTCCTGGTGACTGACCTCTGCCGTCCTGGTGACTGACCTCTGCCGTCCTGGTGACTGACCTCTGCCGTCCTGGTGACTGTCCTCTGCCGTCCTGGTGAACTGACCTCTGCCATCCTGGTGACTGGCCTCTGCCGTCCTGGTGACTGGCCTCTGCCGTCCTGGTGACTGACCTCTGCTGTCCTGGTGACTGACCTCTGCCGTCCTGGTGACTGTCCCCTGCCGTCCTGGTGACTGACCTCTGCCGTCCTGGTGACTGACCTCTGCCGTCCTGGTGAACTGACCTCTGCCGTCCTGGTGACTGACCTCTGCCGTCCTGGTGACTGACCTCTGCCGTCCTGGTGACTGACCTCTGCCGTCCTGGTGACTGTCCTCTGCCGTCCTGGTGACTGACCTCTGCCGTCCTGGTGACTGGCCTCTGCCATCCTGGTGACTGACCTCTGCCGTCCTGGTGACTGACCTCTGCCGTCCTGGTGACTGTCCTCTGCCGTCCTGGTGACTGACCTCTGCCATCCTGGTGACTGGCCTCTGCCGTCCTGGTGACTGGCCTCTGCCGTCCTGGTGTCTGGCCTCTGCCGTTCTGGTGACTGACCTCTGCCGTCCTGGTGACTGGCCTCTGCCGTCCTGGTGTCTGGCCTCTGCCGTTCTGGTGACTGACCTCTGCCGTCCTGGTGACTGGCCTCTGCCGTCCTGGTGTCTGGCCTCTGCCGTTTTGGTGACTGACCTCTGCCGTCCTGGTGACTGGCCTCTGCCGTCCTGGTGACTGACCTCTGCCGCCCTGGTGACTGGCCTCTGCCGTCCTGGTGACTGACCTCTGCCGTCCTGGTGACTGGCCTCTGCCGTCCTGGTGACTGACCTCTGCCGTCCTGGTGACTGGCCTCTGCCGTCCTGGTGTCTGGCCTCTGCCGTTCTGGTGACTGACCTCTGCCGTCCTGGTGACTGACCTCTTCCATCCTGGTGACTGGCCTCTGCCGTCCTGGTGACTGGCCTCTGCCGTCCTGGTGTCTGGCCTCTGCCGTTCTGGTGACTGACCTCTGCCGTCCTGGTGACTGGCCTCTGCCGTCCTGGTGACTGACCTCTGCCGCCCTGGTGACTGGCCTCTGCCGTCCTGGTGACTGACCTCTGCCGCCCTGGTGACTGACCTCTGCCGTCCTGGTGACTGGCCTCTGCCGTCCTGGTGACTGGCCTCTGCCGTCCTGGTGAACTGACCTCTGCTGTCCTGGTGACTGGCCTCTGCCGTCCTGGTGACTGACCTCTGCCATCCTGGTGTCTGGCCTCTACCGTCCTGGTGACTAACCTCTGCCGTCCTGGTGAACTGACCTCTGCCGTCCTGGTGACTGACCTCTGCCGTCCTGGTGAACTGACCTCTGCCGTCCTGGTGACTGACCTCTGCCGTCCTGGTGACTGGCCTCTTCCGTCCTGGTGACTGGCCTCTGCCGTCCTGGTGACTGGCCTCTGCCGTCCTGGTGACTGGCCTCTGCCGTCCTGGTGACTGGCCTCTGCCGTCCTGGTGACTGGCCTCTGCTCTCTCGACCCTCTCTGAGCTTTGTCAGTGGCTCCTTGCCCTCACTTTGGTGGAGTCGCTGCTCTTGGCCCACTGCTCTCTTTTATTTATTTTTCAGTTTGTTTTGTTTTGGGGCCATACCTGGTGATGCTCAGGGTTACATCTTGTTGTGAAATCAGGAATTAACTCCTGGCAGTGCTTGGGGGGACCATATGGGATGCTGGGGATTGAACCCAGGTTAAAACATGCAAAGCAAACGCCCTCCCCTCTATAACTCTGGCGCTTTACACTCTTGAACGTTTATAAATTGGCGTGAAAACATGGTTTGGAGTGAGGCTGGGAAAGCAAGTGGTCAAAGCTCACGGCCCTCAGTGCCTCAGAGGAGCCCCTCAGGGCCTGGGCTCCTGCCTCTGGCCTGGGGGACCCGCCTGGTAACTGCCTTATCCCGGGACTTGGGGTCTTTGCTAATGGCTGCTCTCAGCATTTCTCCCTCAATCTGTCTAGTAATTTGTGAGCTGAACCTATATGTGTGACTCGTTTTGGCTTATGTTTTTCTGTGAAATTTCCCTTTTAGACTTTTTGTCTGCTAGCGACTGTTTTGAGTCATGATTCCGGTTTGTTTTTGCTCTTCCAACCCTGGGTATCAAATGTCCCTTTTTCGTGCTGTCTGTCTGCGTCTCGGGCAGAGTGAGGCAAAGTGGAGCTGATTTAAGGGGCAATGTTGTTTCTGTGCGCTTTGGCCTCCGGGGACAGGAGTGTCCGGTGATGAGGCTGCGGCGTGGCTTGTCGAAGGTCTGGGTTTAATTTGCGGCTTGTGTAGTCGGCCAGTGACCTGTCGTCTCGTGCTCTGGGATTTGGGGCGCACAGCTCTGCACCCCAGCGGCTGAGCCAGCACCCCGTGCCCTGAAGCCTTTGATGCGCCACTGCGCCCTCCAGGTCTGCTTCAGGGAGGTTGTTGTAGGCTCTGCTCACTGAAGCCACGTGTTGAGGCACCGCCACAGCCGCTGTTAATGTGGCACCCGCCACCGAATGCGCCCAGGGACCCTCCTCCGGAGGCCGCCTGTGCCTACCTCGAGCCCCGGAGACATTCTTGCCCTTGCAGGGCCCTCTGGTCCTCTGTACAGCGGGGGGCTTGGGCAGGTCCTGGGGGGTGCTCCTGTGCTCCCCTCCCCTCCGTTCCCACCTGAGGCTGTGCCTGCTGGGGTCTGCCCACCCAGAGTCTGGAGGGCTTCCAGGACGGCTCCCAAGCAGATCGCTGCATAAACATCAGCTTTTGTTTCCCCAAGAGGAGAGGCTGGCAGGAACCTGCTCCATAAACAAACGGCCAACTGTTCCCAAACGGGCTGCCATCAGCACGGCCGCTCCCCCAACCGCGCCCACCTGGGAGCCCCTAGTTGGGCCCCTCCTGAGTCAATGTGCTCCATGTATTGGCGCCAAAGAACCGACCCAGAAACCCCATTTATTTTGCTCTTCTCACCTTTTTACAAGTGTAATATGTTGTAGGATGACGTCTGTAACAGTGCTCTGTACCTGATAACTCCTGTAATGGTGCTCTGTACCCGATAACTCCTGTAACGATGCTCTGTACCCGATAACTCCTGTAACGGTGCTCTGTGCCCGGATAACTCCTATAACGGTGCTCTGTACCCGATAACTCCTGTAACGGTGCTCTGTGCCCGATAACGCCTGTAACAGTGCTCTGTACCTGATAACTCCTGTAACGGTGCTCTGTACCCGGATAACTCCTATAACGGTGCTCTGTACCCGATAACTCCTGTAACGGTGCTCTGTGCCCGATAACGCCTGTAACAGTGCTCTGTACCCGATAACTCCTGTAACGGTGCTCTGTGCCCGATAACTCCTGTAACGGTGCTCTGTACCTGATAACTCCTGTAACGGTGCTCTGTACCCGATAACTCCTGTAACGGTGCTCTGTACCCGATAACTCCTGTAATGGTGCTCTGTACCCGATAACTCCTGTAACGGTGCTCTGTACCCGATAACTCCTGTAACGGTGCTCTGTACCCGATAACTCCTGTAATGGTGCTCTGTACCCGATAACTCCTGTAACGGTGCTCTGTGCCCGATAACTCCTGTAACGATGCTCTGTACCCGATAACTCCTGTAACGGTGCTCTGTACCTGATAACTCCTGTAACGGTGCTCTGTACCTGATAACTCCTGTAACGGTGCTCTGTACCTGATAACTCCTGTAACGGTGCTCTGTACCCGATAACTCCTGTAACAGTGCTCTGTACCCGATAACTCCTGTAACGGTGCTCTGTACCCGATAACTCCTGTAACGGTGCTCTGTACCCGATAACGCCTGTAACGGTGCTCTGTACCCGATAACGTCTGTAACAGTGCTCTGTACCCGATAACTCCTATAACGGTGCTCTGTACCCGATAACTCCTGTAACGGTGCTCTGTACCCGATAACGCCTGTAACGGTGCTCTGTACCCGATAACGTCTGTAACAGTGCTCTGTACCCGATAACTCCTGTAACGGTGCTCTGTACCCGATAACTCCTGTAACGGTGCTCTGTGCCCGATAACTCCTGTAACGGTGCTCTGTACCCGGATAACTCCTGTAACGGTGCTCTGTACCCGATAACTCCTGTAACGGTGCTCTGTACCCGATAACTCCTGTAACGGTGCTCTGTACCCGATAACTCCTGTAACGGTGCTCTGTACCCGATAACGCCTGTAACAGTGCTCTGTACCCGATAACTCCTGTAACGGTGCTCTGTACCCGATAACTCCTGTAACGGTGCTCTGTACCGGATAACTCCTGTAACGGTGCTCTGTACCGGATAACTCCTATAACAATGCTCTGGACCTGGATAACTCCTGTAACAGTGCTCTGTACCCGATAACTCCTGTAACGGTGCTCTGTACCCGGATAACTCCTGTAACGGTGCTCTGTACCCGGATAACTCCTATAACAATGCTCTGGACCTGGATAACTCCTGTAACAGTGCTCTGTACCCAGATAACTCCTATAATAGTGCTCTGGACCTGGATAACTTCTGTAACATTGCTCTGTACTTGATAACTCCTATAACAGTGCTCTGGACCTGGATAACTCCTATAACAGTGCTCTGGACCTGGATAACTCCTGTAACAGTGCTCTGTACCCGGATAATTCCTAAAACAGTGTTCTGGACCGGATATCTCCTGAAACAGTGCTCTGGACCCGGATAACTCCTGAAACAGTGCTCTGGATTGGATAACTCCTATAACAGTGCTCTGGAGCGGATAACTCCTATAACAGTGCTCTGTACCCCTTCCAGGGGCCACAATTTCAGGTAGTTGCCCAGTTTCTGTCTGTTTTGAGATTAAATAATTAAATTTCCTGTTTTCTCACCTAATGATGTTTTGTCTGTGCTTATTAAGCAAATTCTTTTACACCGAGGAACACAAGGCCTAGAGAGGCAGCAGAGAGCCGGGTCTGGGAGCCCAGTGGAGCTTGAGGACTGGGACCTCAGCACTGTCAACAGCTCCTGAGGGACCCAAGACAACAGGATGCGCTGATGGGTGTTCACACGCTCGGTCACTCCCACTCACTCCCTCTCACGCGCTCTCTCAGGCTCACTCCCTCACCCACACTCACTCACACACTCCCTCACACTCCCTCTCACTGCCCCCCTCACCCACATGCTCACGCACACTCACTCTCTCCTCACACTCCTTCATTCTCGCCCATTCAGCTACTCCCATCCACTCCCATCCAGTCCCCGTCTCACTCTCACTTGTTAAGTCCCTCACGCTCTCTCCCTCACACTCAGACCCACAGCCACTGACTCACACATGCTGTTTCTCCTCTCACTCACACACTCACGCTTACACTCACCACCTCCATCTCCCGGACAGCCATGGCACAGCCGCCCTCAGGTTGCTCCTTCCTCGCCTGGTTCAGTCGCTGATATTTGGGTGCGGAAACCGCCAGCAGGTGCCTGCTCTACGCTGCCCTTTTCCCTGGCGCCTGGAGCTCTGGGCACAGGAAAGGGAACTGCACGTGCCTCTGGGATCCCGGCGTAATTAGCCAGGCAGTATTAGGACACTGATCAGTGGAGATGGGAGTTGTGCCAACCTCGCGCCAGCTCCATGGGTCGGGGAGTGCCCTGCTGGCTGGGAGCCTGGCTCTGTGCATGCTGTGTGGGATGTCTCAGGGCCGCCCCCAGAGAGCCACCAGGAGGCCCTGGTGCTGAGGAGACAGGGCACACTGGCCTGCCGGCCCTGACCATAGGCAGCAGGGGAGGCGTGAGGGGCCCAGCAGGCCCAGCTGCAGGCAGTATCTATGGGCACTGGCCTGCGGAGCCCTGACCACGGGCAGCAGGGGAGACGTGAGGGGCCCAGCAGGCCCGGCTGCAGACAGTATCTGTGGGGCAGGGGGCCGGTCCTGAGGTCATGGTCCCTCGTCCCTCCCAGGGAGCTGCCTAGGCGGGTCATCCCTGTCCCTCCCAGGGAGCTGGCCTAGGTGGGTGATCCCTGTCCCTCCCAGGGAGCTGGCTAGGCGGGTCATCCCTGTCCCTCCAGGGAGCTGGCCTAGGTGGGTGATCCCTGTCCCTCCCAGGGAGCTGGCTAGGCGGGTCATCCCTGTCCCTCCAGGGAGCTGGCCTAGGTGGGTGATCCCTGTCCCTCCCAGGGAGTTGGACTAGGCGGGTCATCCCTGTCCCTTCCAGGGAACTGCCTAGGCGGGTAATCCCTGCCGCCTGTGGGAGCGCCCGAGGCTGTCACTTGTGGGCTGCATGCATGGGTGGGGACCCCTCTTTCTCTTGACCCCTGGCAGTGCCCCAGTTCCCAGACCTCCTCCCAGCCTGTTACATGGGGTGGTGGGGTCACGCTCCCCCAAGCCGGCTGTCACTCAGCTGGGGCCGGCTGAGAATGGAGGCAGGGCAGGGTGTGGGGTCCTCGGCCCTGTCCCGGGCGCGGTCAACTCCAGGCTCCTAGTGTTGGGGTTCGGTGCCCGTCGCTCCCTGGGTGTGCAGACGCCTCACTCGAATCCCTCATCTTCGCGGTGTCTGGTGGACTAGGCTGATGGGTCGGAGACTGTGAGCTCCTCTAAGGGACTGTCCGGCCCGGCCCACTGTCCCCAGAACACCCTCGGGAGCCTGGCCAGTGCCTCACCCACAAACAAGGTTTTAAAGCATGGGGTGCTGTGACAGGTGGGGACCCCTGCCTCCCCTTGAGCGCTCAGGGCCCTGTGGCAGGACCCCACGCCCCAGGCCCGGCTTCCTCACAGCACCAGCGCCAGGCAGGGCTTAGGGTGCGACCGCCTTTCCAGACTCCCACCCAGACAGTGCTTCCTGGCCTGAGCTGGCGGGAAAGGGGAGGTGGGGGTGAAGGAAGAAGAGGGGGAGATGGGAAGGGATGGGGAGAGGAAGGAGGGAGGAGCTGAACCCGGACAGGAAGTAGCTGCTCAGCAGAATTTGCTGCAGAAATCTGCAGGCTGGGGGGCTGGGTGTTGGGAAATGTGCACTGGTGGAGGGATGGGTGCTGCAATACGCTCATGAAACCCAATCATGAACAGCTTTATAATGGTCTATAGCACAGGGATTCAATAAAAAAAATTAAAAAAGGAATAAATGGAAAAAAGGGCAGGTTGGGGCGGGGCCTGCAGCTGTGGGCGTGGCCTGCAGCTGTGGGGGGGGGCCAGAGGTATAGACAGGCCCAAGGGTATGGGCGGGGCCTGGAGCTGTGGGGTGGGGCCAGTGTGTGGGTGGGGCTGTAGTGAGCGAGGCCATGAGCTGCGGGAAGGCTGCTGGGGCACCCCCAGGTCCCTGGTCTGGGAGGAAGCGCCCAGGAGGGGTCCTAGACCTTGGCTGGGGTCGCTATGCTCCTCCAGCTCGCCTCGGCCGCCTCCGCAGCCCGCCCCACTTCCGGGAGGGCGCCTGGGTCCTCCGCTCGCCCCGGCAGGCAGCTCCGGCTTCCTCTAATCTCACCTCACGGGCCGTTCCGGGCGTGAGGCGAGGACCACCTGGAGAAGGCGCAGCGCAGCCTTAGGGGAGGCAGCGGCGTGGTGTCGCCGTGACTATGGTGCGTTGGTGCTCGGCTCTGGCGCCGAGGCCAGTGGCTGCTTTTCCTGTGGCGAGCAGCCGCCGCATCCCTCACACTAGCAGCCGGCACCAAATCGCCTTCCTGGGCGAGCCGGCGCCACGGCCTCTCCAGCGTTTCCCTGAGGAGCCTTGACCCCACGCTGGGACTCTCGCACCGGCCAGGCGACAGGAGGGTCCCCCTCCTGGACCCGGATATTCTCAGAGTCCTGGAGCTTTCTGTGGGCGCCAGAGCACGGGCGGAAGTGCGAGGTGGCCTGCTGGGTGGCCTGCGGGGTGGCCTGCCGTGTGGTCTGTGGGGTGGCCTGTGTGTGGCCTGTGGGGTGGCCTGTGGGGTGGCCTGCCGTGTGGCCTGCGGGTTGGCCTGTGTGTGGCCTGTGGGGTGGCCTGTGTGTGGCCTGTGGGGTGGCCTGCCGTGTGGCCTGCGGGGTGGCCTGCTGGGTGGCCTGCCGTGTGGCCTGCGGGGTGGCCTGCCATGTGGCCTGCGGGGTGGCCTGTGTGTGGCTTGTGGGGGTGGCCTGCGGGGTGGCCTGTGTGTGGCCTGTGGGGTGGCCTGCCGGGTGGCCTTCGGGTGCCTGCGGGGAGGCCTGCAGGGTGGCCCGCGGGTGGCCTGCCGTGTGGCCTGCTGTGTGGCCTGCGGGGTGGCCTGTGGGGTGGCCTCCGTGAAGCCTGCCATGTGGCCTGCGGGGGTGGTCTGCTGGGTGGCCTGCTGGATGGCCTGCCATGTGGCCTGTGGGGTGACCTGCATGGTGGCCTGCAGTGTGGCCTGTGTGTGGCCCGTGGGGTGGCATGCAAGGTGGCCTGCTGGGTGGCCTGCGGGGTGGCCTGTCGTGTGGCCTGCGGGGTGTCCTGTGGGGTGGCCTCCCGTGTAGCCTGCCATGTGGCCTGTGGGGTGGCCTGCTGGGTGGCCTGCGGGGTGGCCAGCCAGGTGGTCTGCTGTTGCAGGACTCCTCTAAGAGCCTCTGCATCTGCTCTGGATTGCCTACTGTAAATCACTTCGTAGATAAGAGGGTGGTCTAAATGTGGCAGTTTATCTGATCATGTATTCTGTACTAGCTGGTATAAATATTCTCTCATGCTACCACAATCATCATGGGACTAGCTAGTTTCTGCTCTGCCGGGTGTACACAGGTACACCCGGCAGAGCAGAAACCAGCTTTCCCTGTTGAACCCCCTGCATTCCATGGACTACGAGAGCAACTCCGACCCAAGTCCACCATTCCGATGGAACCTCGGAGGGGAGCCCAGAGAAACCCCCACACCTTGCTGGCAGCGATCTTCACAATCCACACTCTGCAGCAGGTAAGATCTCCACCCAGCAGATTAATCCAGTCTCCAGCCCACAGATTAATCCAGTCTCCAGCCTGGCTTGTCAGAAACCCAGCCTACAAGGACCCACCACGCAGAGACCCGCCCTTTAGAGGAGAGTATTTCAAGCCCAGGAATGCTTGAGCCTAAGACACAGGTACACCCTGCAGAGCAGAAACCAGCTTTCCCGTTGCGCGCGTGGCCACTGTGCGACCAGCGATATACCTCCAAATTACCATAAATATTCTACCCACCCCTCTGAGAGAGCCCCACAAAGTAATGAGAATATAGCGCCTGCATGGCAGAGCCTGGCAAGCTGTCCGATGCGTGTTCGATATGCCAAATCCAGTAACAGAAATGTTTATTTTCCTGACCCGAAAGAGCCCTTAATATGGCAGCAGTAAGAAAGGCAAACAAGCAGTGCCTGATAAAATTTCATGGCCATTCTAGGCTGCCAAAACGAAGAAGGACTAAAATGACTGTCTGTACTTTCAATGTACGTACGCTGACATCGGAAGCATATATTGAGAATTTGATGGTGCAAGCGCAAAAGATCAAGAATGCGACATCATTGGTCTGACTGAGACGAGGAGGCGCCAGTTGCATCATGCTGTATTTGATCACTGTCTTCCCGTTCATCATCGATTTGCTTGAGCGGGCCCCAGTAACATCTCCATATGTCCTGTCTCATGCTAGTAGAGCCCAAGGCCTCTGCTTGCTCCAGGAACATAAAGAGCCTCAATCCATTCCGGAATGAGGTCTATAATTGTTACTGGTATTTGGCATATATATCAAATACAACACGGGTAGCTTGCCAGGCTCTGCCGTGCAGGTAGCATACTCTTGTAGGCATCTCTAAGTCCAGGATTTATTGATGAACCGCGCGCCGCTTATGCGAGCGAGCCGGCGCTGATAGGCTGATCTGTATTTGATACCGGAGAAGAATTATTCCTTGGAACATGCGATGAAAGAGGCATCGGTGGCGTTGGTGTCCTTGTCAACAGGAACATGGCCGTAAACATTGATTCATTTGAATGCCTAACAAACCGAATAGGACGATTACACTTGAAGAGATGTGGCCCACTGCCAGCAATTTCTATCTTCATTGTCTACACACCAACATCCACATACAAAGAAGATGAAATTGAGAAATTCTACATGGAATTGGAGGAGTTCTATAAAAAAAGATCACACCTTCTACAAGATCATAGTCAGTGATTTTAATGCCAAGATAGGACCAAGAAGATAGGCTGAAGAACTCCACATCGGGACCCATGACCTAGAATGAAACGAACAGGGTACTCAGAGAGACTATCTGAGTTCATCATATCCACCAAGACCATTCATGGGAACTCACAGTTCCAGAAAGCTGAAGCGAAACGTTGGACATGGGAATCTCCTGGCGGACAGTTCCACAATGAAATTGACCACATCATCTTCAATCGACGGTTTTGTCTGACCGATGTAGCTGTTGTCCCCAAATTCCAAACAGGATCGGACCACCGTCTCCCTTTGTGCAAAATTCTACTTCCCGCAATGGGGGAGAAAAGGCTGCAAAGTTTAAGAAGAGAACTCCTAGAACGACCACCAACTGGGAACTCTTTGGCACCATTGCAGCAACATGGGAAGATACCATCATTGGCGACATCGATGAAGAATACAACCGACTGGTTCAGCACCTCCATGATTGTGCGAAGAATGCTGAGAGAGAGAAAGACACAAAAGGAAACTTGTCTTCAGAAACTCTTGAGCTCATTCGCCAACGTGGCAAGGCGCGAGCCTCAGGAGACCAAATGCTAACGTCCAAGCTTGCTAAACGGTTGCAGAGAAGCGATAAAAGAAGACCTCAAAGACAGAAGAGCAGAAATACTGGAAGATGCAGCAGAAGCCGGGAAAAGCATTCGCACTGCCCGCCTGTCCTTTGACAACTATAAGACCAAGGTGACTGCCCTCCGACGACCTGATGGATCTATCACATCTTCCAGAAAGGCAATGGAGAAGATTATCCATGACTTCTACTCAAATCTCTTTGATAGTCACATCCACCTGCCCACATACCAAATTCTACAGGATGGATATTTCATTCCCAACGTTCTCCCTTCTGAAATTCGACATGCCATCTTGTCGGTAAAGAAGGGAACAGCACCAGGCCCAGACAAAGTCAGACCCGAACACCTGAAGAATCTGCCGTAAGTACTCATCAATACACTAGCTCGGCTCTTCACACGCTACCTGTCTGAATGCAAGGTGCCCTCCCAATGGAAAACCAGCAGGACAGTTCTACTGTTCAAGAAGGGAGACGTTCACGACATCGGCAACTATCGCCCCATCTGCCTGTTGTCCGTCATCTACAAGCTGTTTACATGAGTCATACTGAACAGGATTAGCAGAACACTAGATGAAGGACAACCATGCGAGCAAGCAGGCTTCCGGAAAGGATTCAGCACAATCGACCATATCCACACAGTAACCAAGCTCATTGAGGTTTGTAGGGAGTACAAGATGCCGCTCTGTCTCACGTTCATTGATTTACAGAAAGCCTTTGATTCTGTGGAGACTGAAGCAGTCATCGAAGCCCTAGCCAAACAGGGTGTTCAAACCCAATACATCAAGATCCTTCGTGAGCTGTATTACGGATTCACCACCAGGATCTCACCATTCTACAAAGAAGTGATCATTAATGTGAAAAGAGGGGTTCGACAGGGTGATACCATTTCACCAAAACTCTTCAGTGTCACCCTCGAGAACATCATGCGACAATTAGAATAGGAAGGAATGGGAGTGAAGCTAGATGGTCGGCAACTATACCACCTCTGCTTCACTGATGACATCGTTCTAATAACCCCAAACATTAGTCAAGCGGCACAAATGCTGGCTGACTTTGACCGAGAATGTGGAAAGATAGGTCTACAGCTGAATCTAAAGAAAACAATGTTCATGAAGAATGAACTAGTTCCTGAGGCCCCATTCACTCTCAGTGGAACAAACATCTCTGAATGCAGCAGTTATGTGTACCTAGGTCGAGAAATCAACATGATGAATGAACGACCTAAAACCTGAGTTGCGCAGGAGGAAGAGAGTGGCATGGAATGCCTTCAAAGGCATTGAAGAAATAGCTAAAAGGACAAAGAACCTCCGGCTCCAGGCACATCTCTTTGACTCCACCATTCTCCCTGCATTAACATATGCCTCAGAGACCTGGGTCCTATGAAAGCAGGATGAGAATGCTATTCGGTCTCCCAGAGAGGAATCGAAAGAGCTATGCTTGGAATATCACGCCTCACTCAAGTGAGAGAAGGAATCTGGAGTTCTGACCTCGGTTGCTATTCCAGAATCAGGGACGCTGTCTCGTTTGCCAAGGCATCGAGAATCAGATGGGCTGGACATGTAATGCGATTTGGAGACAACCGCTGGACTAGAGCCATTACCGACTGGATCCCACGGGATGTCAAAAGATCACGTGGCCGCCCACCTACAAGATGGTCAGACTTCCTTGTCAAGACCCTGAAGGAACGGTTTGAGACTCTTCATATTCCTGAATCAACCAGATGCCATTGGGCTACATTGGCACGTGATAGGGCCCAATGGAAATGTTACTGGTGCCCGCTCGAGCAAATCGATGAATAACAGGATTCAAGTGATCAAGTGAAGTGATATTTGCCTGGCCGTGTTGGATCTCTAAGTAATTAGACCAGAGAGAAATGCTGTTTGCCTCCAAGCAAGCAAGCATGGCTCCCTGATAACTCAAAGACAACTAAAATACAAAACTACCGTGAAGTAGATGAGACTCTTGTGAAGGCTTGGAGAAATATTTAACTGGCATTAGTATTAGTCTTTGGTACAGAAACATGCCATCTCAGAAACCCCCTTCTACCCTATAGGGCATCTCCAGGCAGATCTTGGCTCAAAACATTAGCATATAATAGGGCCTAGGTGAGGTGCTGGGAGAAATTACCTGAGGGCATTTGACCCTTCCTGCTTCCCATAATAGTGGGAGGTCTGAGTTGCAGGGGTATAAAACCAGCCTGCTTCCTCCCTCTTGGGTCTCTCTCTCTCTTTTTGGGCCCCTCTTTTGGGGTTTGCACTCTTCTTGGGAGTCTTGTGTTTGTCTCCTTTTTTAGGGCCTTTACACGTGGTGGCCACCATCTTGGCCTACACATGGTTGGGGTTCTAGCCGGGAATCCTAAGCACCGGGTTTTTCCCTATTGCTAATTTGTATGCCTGAACCTGTGATAAGTAAAGCCTTTTAAAACTGCATCGGATTCCTGTGTCTTCATCCATTCCCCACCGGCTTCGGAGGTAGAAGGGAACTTCGCTTCCCGGCACTGTCGGGGACCCGGCAGAGTTCCTCGACAGTCTGCCGGGTGGCCTGCCGGTGACCTGTGGGGTGCCCTGCGGGGTCGTCTGCCATGTGGCCTGCCGTGTGGCCTGTGTGGTGGCCTGCGGGGTGGCCTGTGTGGCCACGCCTGCGCCCTCAGCACGTCTCCACCAGTTCCCAGGCTCGCCTCTGCCCTGCCTTTACCCCCGTGGCCACTGGGCCAGGAGCCGGGTGCCCAGTGTTAAGCTTGTAAGAACACCATGGCCGTCTCTAAATTCTTGGTGAAAGTGCCTGGCGGGATAAAGAGTTTCTCCTGATCAGTCTGTCCAGGGCTTGCCCGCTATACCCCTGACAGTGCTGTTGGGTCAAGTGCTCCCTCGGCGCTGAGCGGGCTTAGCGCTTCTGCAGAGAACAGGCGGATTGCGCAGTCCAGCCTACACCCGCCCTGGGACCAAGACGCTCCTTTTCTTTTTTCTTTTTGGTTTTCATGGAACACTCCGAGTGCCGCAGCCAGGGTCACTCCTACTACACCTGGGGATGCTATGGAGTGCTGGGGATCAAGCCAGAGGTGGCGCGTGCAAGGCAGGTGCAACCCTGGAGCTCTCTCCAGCCTAAAACATCTTTTCTTCTGGCGTCCTCTTCCTTCGTCTGGAAGTGATAGCGGATGCACTAAGAGGGCCTCGAAGCAGCTGGAAGGGCCAGAGACCCGCCTGCTCCCAGCTTGCATCCGGCCATATGCAATCGAGCCTCTCTGGCTTCCAGCTTGTATGAGATCCACCTTCACTTCTGAAATGCTTCTGAGGAATTCAGCCCAGAAGCCACATGGCAGCGTTGTGGGGGAGCTCTTGTGTGAATTTTGTAGGCAGCAGAGCAGGGCAAATTTGGGTGCCAGTGTTGGGCGTCTCCAGCCTGCAGGGTGGGCAGCGCCCGGGGTTGTGAAGAGCTTGTGGAGAAGGATGCATCAGCTACCCAGAGCGCCAGGGCTGCGACAGATCGATCACAGGGGTCCGTGAACAGAGATTCCGGTGCACTGATCTGGGGGGCTCTGTGGCAGCACCCTTGAACACTCCGATGACCGAATCACTGCCCGGGGTCCCCAGTCCCAGGGCCCAGATTCTCATGGTACCCAGTTCACCCCTGAGTGCCTGGGGGTGAGTTATAGATACTCCACCTGGTCGTGGTTCATCTTCCCTTTCCCCAGATCCTCTTCCCTCTAATCCTGGATCTTCTTTCTGGGGTCCTTGGCCAGTTGGGCCGCGCCCTTCTCTGCTCCTTCCAATTCTCTTCCCCACAGACTAGCTGGTCGCCCAGGACAGGAGCATTGGGGCTTTGCTCTTGCTCACCTCTGATGCGCATTTGGCTCTGTTTTCAGGGGCACTTGTACTCACCGAACTGTCTCTCCTGGTGATGGGGCTAGAGCCTCCACTGTCCATTGAAGCCCGCAGGAAGAATGTGTGTGTCCCATGGACCTGCTGTCCCTGGGCAGAGATGAGGAGCCTCATGTGGGACCCACCTTCCCCTACAGGGAGACTGATGTCCTCCCTGGAACCCCTGGAGAAATTGAGAAGCGGCAACTTGGTACCAAAATGGGGCTCGACACAACTGGGCTTCCCTAGGCCAGTGGGAGAGGACCCCACTGTGCCGGACCCCCACTGTGCCCCGGACCTGCACTGTGCCCTGGACCCCCACTGCTCCCATGATCTCCACTGTGCCCCGGACCCCCCACTGCTCCCATGATCCCCACTGTACCCCCAGGCCCCCACTGCTCCCATGATCCCTACTGTGCCCCGGACCCCCACTGTGCCCCCGGACCCCACTGCTCCCATGACCCCCCCACTGTGCCCCCCCGGACCCCCACTGCTCCCATGATCCCCACTGTGCCCAGGGCCCCACTATGCCTCAGGACTCCCCTGCCCCCAGGATGCCCACTGCACCTCAGGAGAATCTGGCTAAATTTTGTTTCCTTGGCTTTGGGGCCGTACCCAGCAGTGCTCAGGGCTTGCTCCTGGTTCTGCTCAAGGATCACTCCTGGCATGGCTCATGGGACGCTCTACAGAGCGGGACGGATCCTTGAGTCCTTCATACAGGTTTTTTTTGTTGTTTTGCTTTTTTTGGGTCACACCGGCAATGCTCAGGGGTTACTCTTGGCTCTGTGCTCAGGAATTGTTCCTGACGGTGCTTGGGGGACCATATGGGATGCTGGGGATCGAACCGGGTCAGCTGCGTGTTCGTACAGTTTTTTTTAATTTTTATTTTTTGTTCGTACAGTTTTGATTGTCCTCTAGGTAGGGGAGTTCATTTGTGAATGTCTGGTGGAAGGAGAGCAGCTTTGAGGAGGCGGGGCCAGAGCAGTCTTTGCAGTGCTACAAGAAGTCTGGACAGGGCCACACAGGCCTTCCTCAGCGCCAGAGGTGATGCAGGGCAGAAGCCACATCCCAAGGGGCCTCATGGTGCCCATCTGTCCAGAGGTTTGAGGAGGAAAACTGCATTCTGAGAGCCATGCCAGGGCTTGGCCTTATGCCCAGAGCACAGGCGCCCTCGTCATGGCCTCATGTCCAGGATCCCACCCATGCTCGCTGCGTGCGATGCCTGCTCCGCAGATCCACTGCGGCACTGCTCAGGCTCCGGGCCTTAAGGGCACAGTTCTCCGAAGCAGGCTGTGTGAACACCAGCCCCAGCCCTCCCTCCTCGGGGGCTGCCGGACACCCCTGCCAATGGCCGTTCTTCACGCTTTGGCTCACTGACATTTGGTGCTTGTAGGAGGCGCCTCACAGGCTTTTCCGTGGCTCTGCCATTCCATCAGGGATGCGGGAGGAAACGCCCACACGGCCTTGCGCGGAGGATGCCTTGGTCGGACGCACACACCCGCCTCATTCCTGCGAGCTGTCCTTGGCCCGTTTTATTGGAGGTGGTGTGTTCTGCTGAGGTTTTAAAAGAAGCGTCTTTGTTCAGGATGTGTCACCTGTGTTTTGCAGTGGGATTTGCTTTTTAAATGATGGGGGTGGGGCGTTCAGCCCTTTCACGGAGGGTGTCAGGATGAGCGCAGCCCCCTTCAGCGGCCCCTCAGCGGATCCCAGCCCCACGCGCAGTGGATCCGGGTGTGGCCTTTAACCTGGTCACACACAGCTCCGTGGACAGCGCTGTTCTGTCTTTAAGCGCCTCTGCTGTCTACCTCGGTGTTTTTATTAGTGATACGTTTTTAAATTTCCTGAATGATTTCTCAACATTTATGCAGACATCTGGGAGCAGCCGAGGCATTATGTGCATGCGATAATTGTCTTCTATTAAAGCCGCTTCCTTCCCCATGGGAACCTTCCCAGACTGTTGATTGAAACGACAGCTGAATTGTCTCTGCTTGCATTCCAGTTTTTGTTTTGCCTGAATCCTTACGTTGTAGCAGACTCTGCTAAGTGCGGGCCCAGCCGCTCCCAGAGCTGCTTCCAAAAGGAGCTGGTAGCAAGCAGAATGGCCAGGGGTGGCGAGGGCAGGGTCAGTCCTGCTCTGAGGCATCCTGCATTCAAGACCCCAAGTGAGAAAGCCTGTGTCAGACATTTGGTGTCTGACCCCAGCAGGGGGCCATGTTCTAACACCTGTTCACTATACTGTGAAGACCCTCAGGGTGGGGACCTTCAAGTTGGGGGTGGTCTGTGCTGAACTCTGAGTTCATCCAGCCTTAAAAAGTGAATCCTGTCGCCCCTGGAGCGCTGGCCTGGACCCCTCCCCGGGATGGCTCTCCTGGGCTTTCGGGAATACTAACCAATCCGTTCTTGTTGCAGACGTCCAACGTCCGCCCTCCCTATTGATTGGGTTTCTTTCAGGTTTGTTAGCAGGGGCACGGCCGGCAATTCTTGGCTAATTTTTTAATTGTCTGCGTGTTTGCTGTGCCTCTTACAGTTTAATTGCTCCTGGCCACCTCTCCCTGGAAGTAGTGGAGAAGCGGGCTTTGCCTGTTGCTGGATTTTTCAAAGACTGAGTTCTTTAATTTACTTAGCTCTTAAGTCTAACTTTTGCTCATCAGTTCTCGTTTTCCTCTTCCCTACTTTCTGCTGTTATGTCACTGTGCTCATCTTCCTTGGAACTGCTTTTTACAGGACCCGCGACTTGAAGGCTCGATCTCTCCCTTTCTGGCCCGGAAGCGGGAGCCTTGAAGGCTGTGTAGGATCCAGCCTTCCCAAGAGCCCGGAATTGATGTGACGCTTCTTGTGCGTGGTGTCCCTCCACTCTCTACTTACAGGATACTTTTAAGTCAACTGTCGGTCAGGGTTTTTATTTAGACCGTTGTTAATAATCTCTTTTATTGCTTCATGTTAAAATAACTTCTCCTGTGCGATTTTAATTTCGTGAATACATCTAAATATGTAATCACTTATTTGTCCTGGAACTGTCTCTTCGGAAAGCGCCTCGATCATTTTAAGGTTTTTATCTGTCTGTCTGCCTGTCTGTCTGTCTGTCTGTCTGTCTGTCTGTCTGTCTGTCTGTGTCTGTCTGTCTATCTATCTATCTATCTCTATCTCTCTCTATCCCTCTATCCCTCTCTCTCTCTCTCTCTCTCTATTTATTTAGGCTTTTTGGCTTTTTGGTCTCACCTGGTGATGCTCAGGAGTTGGTCCAGCTCTGCACTCAGGAATTACTCCCTGGCAGTGATGGGGGACCATATAGGATGCCAGAGATCAAACCCTGGGTGGCCCTGGGCAAGGCAAACGCCCTCCTGCTGTGCTTTCGCTCTGGCCCCCTGATGTACTTTAATTACTCTCCACTGGTGCTGCCATTGTCGTAAAAACTGAAGGACCTTCACCTCCACCACATCCCATCCCCTGCCTGGAGCCCTCCTCAGTCTGCGGGCACAGCCATCAGCACCTGGTAACTGCTCTGTCTGGGGTGCTCAGGAGAATCACCCTTCCAGTGGTTCTCAGCCAGTGGGATGGGGGTTCTATTCCAGGACCCGAGGATGGTTAGGCTCAGGTCCTAGGGGTAGGGGCAGGGCGCGGGGATGGAACCCAAGTGGGGTGCGTGCTGGGCCTGTTTCTAACAGTTTCCTGCTTAGGCTCCCATTTGGGCCCCCTGCCCAGTGGTCCTGGGAACCTTTGGTTCCCGGCCAGCCCTCAAAGGCCTGTCTAGCACCTGAGGCTGACACGTCACTCTCAGCCGTTTTCCCACAGGGCGCCTGAGCTAGGAAGCTGAGGCCGCCTGTGTGGCTGAGGGGCTTCAGGCCCTCAAGGGGACTCTGTGAGTCCTAGTGTACCCCCAACTTGCCTGCTATTTGGGGCCCATGGCTGCTGCTTCCTCAGCAAGCTCCCTGACGTCACACTTCCCTGAGCTTCTGGGAGCTTCCTTTAAGTGTTTGCCCACTAGCTTTCTGTTTCTTTCTTTGGTTTTGGGGCTGCAGCCAGCAGTGCTCAGGTTTATTCCCTGGCTCTGCGCTCAGGGATCACTCCTGGTGGATGTGGGGTGTGGGGATTTACCCTGGTGCAAGGCAAGTGCCCTCCCCGCTGTAATGTCCCGCCACCTGTGCTTGGATTTCTGTTTTACCACCCCAAGGTTGTTTGGAGACTTAGCACTAGAACGCCAAGACTCTCTTCCCAGCTAAGACCATCTGATGGTTTCCTTTCAGTTAGTTCCCATTTCGTGGATATTGTTCAGGGAATTGCAAAAATTTTAGTGGGGAGTTCCCATACACTTTTAGTGATGAATGTAACCAAGGTGTGGTTGGGCAATGGATATTTGCAATGGCATAGGAAAATCATGGGGAAATTAATTTCCAGAAATTAGTGGCTGATATATATTAGTGGCTGATATTATATAATATACCAACTATAATTAGTGGCACAATCAGCATCTTCGCTAAATGTTCTGAATTCCAAGAGTCTGGTTTGGCAGGACCTGCCAACAGCGGTCGCTTGAGCTCTCCTGTCTCCACTTATTTTTCTGGCCTCATGCTTTTGCTACAAACTCCAGCATCATGCTGAATGGAAATATTGATCGAGGAGCTCCTGCTGGTCCCACTCTCGCCAGCACACGCTCTGGCGTTGGTGCATCGCCGCCTGCTGGAAGCTTCTCCCTCACGTCTGCTCCATGACGAAGAGCGTCCGTACAAATGTGCATGGTTGGATTTGATTAAATCCGGGACTTATTGGGCCCGTCTCATGATGTCTCTCTTCTACATTAGACTTCCTAGTAAACTAATTGATTTTTGCTGTCTTACAATAAGCCCTGTCTGCTGCCAATATCTCATTATCCCGTGCATCGCTGGATTCAATTTGCCACTGTTTCCGTGTGTATTCACGAGGAAATTGGTCGCTTGGCGTCCCTTTCTCCTCGCTCGAGCCTCAGAAGGAGCCACCGCTGCTTCTTTTCTTCCCCCAAAGACTGATTTGCGTTCTTTGTCCCTTATCTGCTCAGGAAAATGCCCCCCATCACCTGAAACATGGGTTTTTCTGGGTGAAAAT
This sequence comes from Cryptotis parvus, assembly GCA_021461705.1. Taxonomy (NCBI): domain Eukaryota; kingdom Metazoa; phylum Chordata; class Mammalia; order Eulipotyphla; family Soricidae; genus Cryptotis; species Cryptotis parvus. The sequence goes on from JAJIBD010004131.1 coordinate 53,271, forward strand.
GTATTTTAAGCATGGATACAAGCTATTTTATAACGTAAAATTATGTAAATGAAATGCGTCTCTTGGTTTTGGTCAGCTTGGGCCGAGGGCATGTGCCCATCTTTCGTCAGCTCCAGCAGGCCCTGAAGCTGGTTCTGTCCTCTCTGCTCTGGCCGTTGGTCCCTGGCCCTCACCCTTGATAGGTACTGGACTGCTCAGGCTAGACACTGGCCATTTTGTTAATTTCCTGAGGACCCAACTTGGCCTCATGCATTCCCTTGGCTGTGATCGCTTCTCTTATCTCTGATTTCTCTCCCTCCTCCCCATCTCTTCGGAGAGGAGCCTGGATAATTGATTTCCAGGCCCTCTTCTTCAACGCCCGCGCAGGAGGCTATAAATTTCCCTCTGCTCGCGGCCTTAGCTGTGTGCGTCTCCTGATAAGGGCTATCTCGGGGGCAAGGCTGTGCCTCCATTCCTGGCCCGATCCTCCACTGGGCGGGACCTCCCGCTAATTTATGTCTTCATCGTCCGCCTCGCCCTGGGGCGGCAGGACAGTGGTCACAGAGGAGCCTTTCCGTGAGGGGCATGGACTGCCCCCACACTTCCCGCCGGCTACCTCCAGACAGCAGCGGCTGCGGGGCGGCTGGGGCGGGCTGTGCTGGGTGTCCCCGAGACGGTCGGAGTCTCGCTCTGTAACTTGGTCACCTGGCAGCGTCCTCCCTCCGTGCGTCCTTGAGGTGGCCCAGACTATGCTGGGAGTTTCTGCTTCTTACACTCCGGCGCTGCAGCAAACGCCCTGTCCCCCATCAGACAGCCTGAGACGAGCTCCGTCCTTCTGGCCCGGTTCTGGAGCACCAGCTGGGCTGGGTCTGCTGCAGATGAGCGAGTTTCCTGTTTCTCGGTGTTGTTTGCTGGCTCTGCCTGGGGGGGGGAGGGCTCTACAGCTCGCTCCTCCCCTCCCTCTCTCTCTCCCCCCTCCCCTCTCTCCCGCTCTCCCTCTCTTCTCCTTTTTCTCTACCTCTTCTTTCTCCCTCTCTCTCCCTCTCTCCCGCTCTCTCTCTTTCTCTCCCCCTCTTTCTCCCTCTCTCTCTCTCTCTCCCCCTGTCTCTGTCTCTCGCTGTTCTGTATCTGTCTCTGTCTCTCCCCCTGTCTCTGTCTCTCGCTGTTCTGTATCTGTCTCTGTCTCTCTCCCTGTCTCTGTCTCTCTCCCTGTCTCTGTCTCTCTCCCTGTCTCTGTCTCTCCCCCTGTCTCTGTCTCTCGCTGTTCTGTATCTGTCTCTGTCTCTCTCCCTGTCTCTGTCTCTCTCCCTGTCTCTGTCTCTCTCTCTCTCTGTCTCTCTTCCTGTCTCTGTCTCTCGCTGTTCTATATCTGTCTCTGTCTCTCTCTCCTGTCTCTGTCTCTCTCCCTGTGACAAGGCCGCGCCATGTCTGTCCTGACCACCTGCACCACCCTCTCAGGTGGCCCCAGGCTACTGCTGAGCCAGGCCCAGCCCACACGCGCCGTGTCCTGCAGAGGCCTGCGTGCGTCTCCCTGTGCTGCTCGGTCACCCGCCCCCGTGTGGTTTCTTGGTGTTTCCGGGGAGTGAGGCTGGGGCCCTGGCATTGCTCCTGGGCGTGTGCGCTCTTCCCTGCTGGCTGCAGGCCCTCCATGCCGCTTTCCTCCCCACTGGCCCTGACAGTGACGTACCCAGTGTTCCCTCAGCTCCTCAGCCCCCGACGCGATGGTGCTGGGAGCAGAAAGTGGACGTGGGTCCTGTGGGTGTCAGCGAGATGCCCCCCTGGGGATACTTCTTGTCATCACCCTCGGATTCTGGGGTTAAGTAAAGCTGCTTGGGTCAGGCGCTTTTAACTGGGGGCTGTGGGGGATGGCTAAGAGCCCCTCACTGCCTGCCTCCACCTGAGCATCCGGCTCCTGAACAACCCGCCTCCCGACACAGCCCTGCCCTCCCCTACACAGCCTTGCTCTCTACTACACAGCCCTGCCCTCCACTACACAGCCCTGCCCTCCACTACACTGCCCTGCCCTCCACTACACAGTCCTGCCCTCCACTACACAGCCCTGCCCTCCACTACACAGCCCTGCCCTCCACTACACTGCCCTGCCCTCCACTACACTGCCCTGCCCTCCACTACACTGCCCTGCCCTCCCTACACAGCCCTGCCCTCCCCTACACAGCCTTGCTCTCTAATACACAGTCCTGCCCTCCACTACACAGTCCTGCCCTCCACTACACTGCCCTGCCCTCCACTACACAGTCCTGCCCTCCACTACACAGCCCTGCCCTCCCCTACACAGCTCTGCCCTCCACTACACTGTCCTGCCCTCCACTACACTGCCCTGCCCTCCCCTACACAGCCTTGCTCTGCACTACACAGCCCTGCCCTCCACTACACTGTCCTGCCCTCCCCTACATAGCCCTGCCCTCCCTACACAGTCCTGCCCTCCCTACACAGCCTTGCTCTCCACTACACTTCCCTGCCCTCCCCCCACAGCCTTGCTTTCTACTACACTGCCCTTCCCTCCCTGCACAGCCCTGCCCTCCCCTACATAGCCCAGCACTCCCTTGCACAGCCCTGCCCTCCCCTGAGCCAGCCCTGCCCTCCCGACACAGACCAGTCTCCTTTACACAGCCCTCTCTTCCCTACACAGCCCTGCACCCCCAGTCAGCCCTGCCCTCCCCTACACAGCCCCTTGACTCCACCGCTGGAGAGGGCGGCGAGTGACACCATGAACACGTGTGGTGTCAGGGGATGTCCCACCTGCCCAGCCCAGCCCCACGCCTGGCCCTCCGAGTGGCTTGTTCCCGGAGCCGTAATGTCCCGTGCTCCCTGCCCTGCCTTCCGTGTCTCCTGGGCTGAGGAGCTTTTTCCTGCAGGGGTTTGGGCTCCTGACAGCTGCCTCTGAGCTGTGGGGTCTCTCGCTCAGCGTCGCTAGTCTGCCCTGTCTGTGCCCCCAGTTCTCTAACACGTGGGACCCCTTGCTCGTACCCTGGGCTCTGACCCTCCAGGGAGGCAGGGGGGGAAGCAGGCGGCAGTGGGCCCCGCCTCTACCCCTCCGTGGCTCCAGCTGTCACTTCCTAGTCAGTGAGACTTTTTCCGGCTTTGGGCACCCTGGCCAGGACTCCGCCCTTCCCAGTAGCCCAGACCCCCTGACCTTCGTCTTTCTTCCTCCACCTTCTCCAGGTTGTCCCAGGCCTCTGCTGAGTTGGGAACCCCCTGGCCACTGCCCACAGTCCTGCTGGGAGGAGCTGGACCCCACGGCAGGCGGGACCCAGGAGCACGTGGACCCGCAGGGAGCACACGGACTCCATGACAGGCAGGGACCCAGGAGCATGCGGACCCCCACGGCAGGCGGGACCCAGGAGCACGCGGACCCCTCAGGAGCACGCAGACCCCAGGGCAGGTGTCACCTGGGGACTGTCCATCCCCCCTCATTTCCTGGTCTGCCTGCCTGCGACCCCTCCCCACGGCCTTCTGGAAGGTCCCGGGGCTAATTGTCTCTGCGTGGCGCCTTCTCTCGCCTTGGCAGCTGAGCTCCACCTGGCCCCCACACTTCTGCGCTGGGTCCCCAGCCAGGACCCCGTTGCCTGGGAGATGGATGGGGAGGAGCCGGGTAGGCAGCTGCGTGTGCAGGGCCCTGGGGATGGGCTGGGGTCTTCGCTTCTCTGCCTCCAGCAGTGCCAGCCGCCATGGGGCTCCCCTATTCTGTGGCGCCAGGTTCTGTGGGAGCAGCAGGGTGCAGCTGTTGTGTTGGGCTCCCACTCTGGGCCCCGCTTGCAGGTGACTCCAGCTCTGCGCAGCTCCTGGAGCCCAGAGGAGGGAGCCCCGGAGGGAGCGCAGGGTGCTCCCTGAGGCTCAGCCGGTCTGGGAAGCCCCCAGGCTCCTGCTGCTCCCTGTCCTTGCCGAGGCAGGTGCCCCCAAGTCCAGTCCTTCCTCAGCCCGCAGCTGGCACCAAGCTCGGAGGGGCTTTGCCTGTTACACCCCCAAAGGCCCTTCTTAGCACCCTCTGGCACTCACGTAGAGTCACACCCACGTGTCCACGCGCATCCATCCATGGCCACTCATGAGTCATGCCCACGTGTCCACATGCATCCACCTGTGGCCACGCATGTAGAGTCACGCCCAAGTGTCCCCACGCATCCACCCGTGTCCCAAGAGGCCATGCTGGGGCCTTGCTCTCGGGGTCGGGCTGGACACAGATCTCTCGCAGGCCCTTACGGAGCTCAGCAGCCCAGAGCTGGGCGCCCCTTCACTCCTGCTCTGGCCACTTGGCCTCTGGTGCAGGAGGGAACCGCCACTTTGTGAAGAACTAAGACACCACCGGGCCGGAATGCAGGGAAACACAGACAGTTCACGGGGTCACACCTGGGCGGGTGGGGTGGGCCAGAGGGAAGGAAACAGCCCCCACCTCAGGGGCTCCTGAGCCGCTCCTCTGAGCCCCGAACCCCCACTAAGCACCTCACCAGCCCCCAACACGTGTGTATGTGTGTATGCCTGTGTGTGTGTGGACGCCTGTATGTGTGGACACCTATGTGTGTCGATGCCTGTGTGTGTAAGCCTATTTATATGTGTGTGTGGATATGTGGGGATGCCTTTGTGAGGATGTCTCTGTGTGTGAATGCCTGTGTATGTCTGTGTTCGTCTGTGTGTATGCCTATGTGTATGTGTGTGTACTACTGTGTATGCCTATATGTGGACATGTGTGTGGACGCCTGTGTGTGGAAGCCTGAGTGTGTACCTGTGTGTGTGTGTGAACGCCTGAGTGTGTGTGAACATTTATGTACTCCTATGTGTGTGCCTATGTGTGTGCCTGTGTGTGGACGTCTGCATGTGTGTGTGTGGACATGAGTGGACACCTGTGTGTGTATGCCTGAGTGTGTGTGTGTTTAGACACCTGTGTGTATACACCTGTGTGTGTGTGTGGACACGCACGTGTGTGGATGTGTGTGTGGACACGCACGTGTGTGGATGTGTGTGTGGATGTGCCCACGTGCGTGGTGGATGCTTGTGTCAGGGCAGTTGTTCACGGTCTGGCACCTGGGGATTCTGCGCTGGGAGACCCCCCGGGCACAACTGGCCTTGCCAGGGGCTTTCACAAAGGCGCTGTGGGGCTTGCGGGCGGGAGGCGGGGGGGTGCGTGCATCTTCCTGCTGATTTACACCCCTGTCCAGGTGCTCGGCCCGCGTTAAGTACAAGCACTGATTTTTTATGCAAGATTGAACAACTTAACGGCCGGAACAAGTCAGACGACAAGACTTTAATTGCTGTTTCTCTCCCTTGTCCCTCGGAGAGCAATCTGCGAGCGTTTAGAGAAATATTTCATAAGACAGGAAAGGAAGCGATTCTCCAAGTTCTCGGTGGCTTTGCTCTGGAGCCCCCTGGGGAGGGAGGGGCTGGGGCTCCAGGACCCCTGCCCGGGGGAGGGAGGCGAGCAGAGACCCCAACCCTGAGAAGGAAACCTTCACATCCAGGACCACCTGCGGGGTGGGGGCGCTGAGTGCAGACCCCAACCCTGAGAGGGGAAGCCTTCACATCCGCCTTCCACAGGAGCCTGGGGAATAGGGTGTGTGTGCGGGGAGGGGGTTTCCTGTCCCTCTGTGGTTCCAGCACTTGTTACGGTGTGCAGACTGGGCCCCAGATCTGGCCGCTGAGATCGATCGAAGCTGTGAGGATGAGGGGCGGTGTCTGGCTCTTTTCTTCGGGAAAAGGCATAAATCTGGTGCAGCCATGGCGGGAGCAGCGAGGAGGTAATTTGTCAGCACAGAGCCCCACCTCGGCCCCAGGACAAGTGTGATAAAGAGCTCTTAGCACGGGGATGTCCAGAGACCCCCAGCCATCAATCTCTGTAATCTCCAGCCCGGAATTCCGAGGAGCGCCTGGAGCCTGGGCCGTTCATTCCTGAGGTATTCAGAGTCTTTACGGGTTCAGCTCTTGAGAAACCGCGGATGAGCCTTCGGGAAGTCCAGCAGGTCCCCTCATGGCCAGCCGCCCCGCTGGAGATGAACCCCCCATTTTCTGTACCTATGACAGCCTAAGGGCGGGGCGGGCACCAAGAGGTCCCAGTGGGTCCTGGGACGGGCCGGTTGGGGTCCTAGCACCTCGTGTTTAGAAGTCGGGAGAGTAGTGGGTGGAGCTAAAGGACGCGGGGAGGGCACTGACCTTGCACACTGCTGACCTAGGTTTGATCCCCCGAACCCAGCCAGGAAAATGCCTGAACAGAGCCAGGAGCAAGCCCTGAGCACTGCTGAGTGTGGCCCAAACACCAAAAAATATTTTTAAAAAATTTAAAAACAGGGGCCGGGGTGATAGCCCAGCGGGTAAGGCGTTTGCCTTGCACCTGGCCGGCCTGTGCCGGCCTGGGTTCGATCCCGGCATCCCACATGGTCCCCGAGCACCGCCAGGAGTTATTCTTGAGTGCAGAGCCAGGAGAAACCCCTGAGCATTGCGGGTGTGACCCAAAAAGCAAAAAAAAAAAAAAAAAAAAGAAAAAAAAAAAATTAAAAACAAAGAGAAGGTGGGGGGACAGTCTCAGAGCCCATGGGCCTCCCAGTCTAGATGGGCTCCCATACGTGCACATGTTAAGGTCACGTGTGTAACAGCCGTACATACACCAGCATGAACTCCTGTACACTTGGAAAATCCACATGTGGATGGTGCCCTTCAGGTGCCTACAGGAAGAGCCAGATGTGACACAGAACGCACAGCGCTCGCACATGCAGCATGTGCACATGGGTGAGACATGTGATACGCAGGAGTGCGTGGCAGGCATGCACATGGACATACATGCCTGTGTCCCAGAGCAAGAGAGGGTGCCCTGCCAAGGCTGTGAGCCTGAGATGGGCCCTTCCTGTCAGGCAGACGCCCCCAGCCTGAGCTGGTCGCTGCGAGGTGGACGCCAGCCCCAACCTAGGCTGGGCGCTGTGGTGGAGGCTGTCCACCCCCTGGCCCGAGCTGGGCCTGTGAGGTGGACGCCGCCCCTCCCCCAGCCTGAGCAGGGCGCTGTGAGGTGGACGCCCCCTCCCCGGCTGGCCCGTGGGGGGAGGTCTGCGGCCCGCAGCTGCTGCAAGGCGGAGCGGGCAGAGGAGCCGCGGGAAGGAAGCGGTGCCCGGGCGGGCCGTCCCTAATTAAATAGGCGCTGTCGGGGGCGGGGAGGAAGCAGGTGCCGCGCGAGGGATTAGCGCTGCCCCCTTTGATCCCCCAGCCCTCCCCGCTAATTAGGCCGAGCAGCCACCTCCTGGCCTGAGGCGCGATCCATATTCACGCCGGGCGGGGGCCTTTCTGGGACCCCCTCCTGCAGCCCCGCCGCCCCTCCTGCCAGCGCGAAGAGCCGGAGGGGGGCGGGGAGGGGTCAGTGCCAGTGGGGTCTCTGGTCACCAGGGGAGAGCCAGGACCCCGCGAAGGTGCCTTGAACATTCCAGCCCAGGTCCCACCCAGGGGTGCTGCCGTAGGACCTGCGGTGGGGGCGGGGCAGACAGGCCCGGAGGGAGGGCCCAGGAGGGGCGCTGCAGCTGGGGGCATCTGTGGCTCGGCCCTCCACCCTCCCCTTCCAGGCTAGCGGACAGCGGGGTGGGGCGGGGCTGCAGGCGTGTGGCTGCAGCAGGCTCTGGCCTTGGGCCCATGCAGAGCCCTGGAGGCGGCCTGGGCCTGCCTGAGCCCATCGCGGCACCTGGGGGCGGGGGTCAGCAACACCCAGCCGGGCAGCTGGAGCGGCTCCCCTCCCTCCCTGCCCTCGGTGATGAATGGGTGCAGCCAGTGGAGTTGGGGGTGCGATGGTGTCTGGGAGGGGACGGCCCTCGAGCAGGGCAGCGCAGGGACCGTGAAGGTTTCAGGGAAACCCCTACCCCAGATGATGCTGACACAGTCCACACCAGACAGTCCACACTGGAAGCGTCTCCGCTGGGCACTGACTTAGTTCACTCTAGGCAATAAATGATCCCCGGGAGCTGGCCCGGCCCACAGGAACCTAAATGCCTACACTGGCAGATCTACACCAGGCACAGAACAGTCTACACCAGGTGTGCGACAGGCCCCTCAGGCAGCCTCCGCATCCCGGGTCAGCTCCCACTCCCGTGAGGGGCTCACATCTGTGGCCCCTGGGCCCTTGACCCCGTCAGCTCTGGTCAGCCTGGTCCTGTCCCGTGTCCTTGGAAACTTGGGATCTGAGCCCACCAGCCCTCCAGGTTCCCAGAGCGGGACTAGGACTGTCGTCATGGAAACCGGGAAGCTCTTTGTCCCCAATGATGACAAGCGGCCGTGACCTTGGGACCCTCTCCAGGGACCCTGAGAGCCCATGGCCATGGGAGTTCCTGCGCAGTGTTGGGGGTGCTTGGGTCTGAGGCGTGCACGGCGGATTTTTTAGAAAAAAGTTTCCACTTTCTTTAAACACGGTTTACCAGAGTTACAGGCTCTCAGCGTTGTTACGGGCGCTCAGTGTTGTTGCGGGCGCTCAGCGTTGTTACGGGGTTAGGGTTACAGGCTCTCAGCGTTGTTACGGGTGCTCAACGTTGTTACAGGCGCTCAGCGTTGTTACAGGCACTCAAGCGTTGTTACAGGCGCTCAGCGTTGTTACAGGCGCTCAGCGTTGTTACAGGCGCTCAGCGTTGTTACAGGCGCTCAAGCGTTGTTACAGGCGCTCAGCGTTGTTACAGGCGCTCAGCGTTGTTACAGGCGCTCAGCGTTATTCACGGGCGCTCAGTGTTGTTACGGGCACTCAGCGTTGTTACAGGGTTAGGGTTACAGGTGCTCAGCGTTGTTACAGGCGCTCAACGTTGTTATAGATGCTCAGCGTTATTCAGGCGCCCAGCGTTGTTATTCCGGGTGCTCAATATTGTTACTGGCGCTCAGCGTTGTTATGGGCGCTCAGCATTGTTCTGAGCTTGTTATGGGCGCTCAGCGTTGTCCCGGGCGCTCAGTGTTGTTACAGGGTTAGGGTTACAGGCGCTCAGCATTGTTACGGGCACTCAGCGTTGTTACAGGCGGCTCAGCGTTATTACAGGCGCTCAGCATTGTTACGGGGCGCTCAGCGTTGTTACGGGCGCTCAGCGTTGTTACAGGCACTCAGCGTTGTTATGGGCGCTCAGCATTGTTACGAAGCTTGTTATGGGCGCTCAGCGTTGTTACGGGCGCTCAGTGTTGTTACAGGGTTAGGGTTACAGGCGCTCAGCATTGTTACAGGCGCTCAAGCGTTATTCGGGCGCTCAAGCGTTGTTTCGGGCGCTCAGCGTTGTGACGGGCGCTCAACGTTGTGACGGGTGCTCAAGCGTTGTTACAGGCACTCAAGCGTTGTTATGGGCACTCAGCGTTGTTACGGGCACTCAGCGTTGTTACAGGCACTCAAGCGTTGTTATGGGCGCTCAAGCGTTATTACGGGTGCTCAGCGTTGTTACGGGCGCTGAGCGTTATACTGGGCACTCAAGCGTTGTTCACGGGCACTCAGCGTTGTTACAGGCGCTCAGCGTTATTCTGGGTGCTCAGCGTTATTACGGGCACTCAGCATTGTTCACGGGCACTCAGCGTTGTTACAGGCGCTCAAGCGTTGTTATAGGCGCTGAGCGTTATTCGGGCACTCAAGCGTTATTCACGGGCACTCAGCGTTGTTACAGGCGCTCAGCGTTATTCGGGCACTCAGCGTTGTTACAGGCGCTCAGCGTTGTTACAGGAGCTCAGCGTTGTTACAGGCATTCAGCGTTGTTATGGGCGCTCAGCGTTGTTACGGGTGTTCAGCATTGTTACGGGCACTCAAGCGTTGTTACAGGCATTCAGCATTGTTACAGGAGCTCAGCGTTGTTACAGGCACTCAGCGTTGCAACCCCAGTCCTCCGCAAGTGGCCTTCCTCAGCACCCCCACGCCTGCTCCTTTGCAGGCACAATGTAATTTATTTTATATTGCTTATTACAACTTAATGGCTAATAGAATTATCAAAAAGTACTTTAGTAAAAGAAAATTTGTGAAGATTTTATGTCTCACCAAGGGGACATTAAGTGCTTGTGTGAGGGCTTGCTAAGCTGTTGCTACTAGCTGAGCCGCTGTTATTTTTACTGAGCTTAGTGGCTTTATCCTTTTTTCTCATATAGTTTGCTGTGCTCCTGTGGGAGATGTCAGTGGTGTAGAGTGTGGAGACGTCCTGCGGCCGCGCTCCAGAAAATCCAGGCTATTTCACTGGGCAGTGAGCTGCCGGTGGCAGCGGTGGGATGGGTGTGGCTGTCAGGGGTTGGGGTCGGGAGGCCGCTCGCCCCAGCCCAAGAAGCCCACAGAGTCTCGGCCAGCAGCAAAGCGTCCCTGACAGTTTTGGCAGTTGGTGTCTCTGGGAGCTCAGTCGTGAGGCTCTGGTGCCTGCCTTAGCGCCATTGGAGTGTGGCGCGGCTCCGGGGCTTCCGCAGTGCCTGAGCTCGAGCCCTCCCAAGGGGCCACCAGCGTTTTCAGGCCGAGGCGTGCATCTTGAGCGTATGCAGCTGATCTTTCCTCTGCTGAGCTTTGTGAGTGTGTGAAGCTGGGCCCATAGACGAGCTTTCACAGCGGGTTGTGGGTTGTGGGTGTGGCTGCCAGAGTCACGTATATCTTCACCTCTTTGGGGCACTGTGGCTTGTCAGTCACGTCAGCCACGGAACAAGCACACTGCCTCCACACTGCGCGGGGTCCCACAACCCTGTATCTCCAGCTTCTGAACGCCAGGTTTGAGAGTCACTCTTGGGGGTGATGCAGGTGGGCCCCACGGGGGGGCTTATGTGAGGCCAGAAGGAGAGAGATGGTCACTTTCTCCCCAGCCACCTCTGTGCCCGGGACCGTGGGCAGGCTAAGGACTGATAAAGTCTGCAATGAGCCCCCTGCGGCGTGGACCTGAGCCCCACCAGCCCCACAAGGTGGCCGTCAAGCCACACCTGATGTCCGCTTGATCTCTAGGCACGGGCTGTCCCCACCACCCGAGATTTTTCAGGGAGCCAAGGACTCAGGCTAGAGCGAATTGCTCTTTGCAGGAAAGGAAAGTCAGTTCTGAGCCTTACCAGGGTTTCCTCAGGTTCTTGTCTTCCTCACAGAAAAAGAATTTTCAGGAGTCAACGAGCAGTGAAGTAAAACAGATTTTATTAAGGAGGGTTTAGGACGGGGAAGGAGGACGGAAGAGTAGAGAAACGCGCTCGGGGGAGAACAGAGGCTGCTCCAGAGCGGAGAGAGCCCCGACTCATTTCCAGAGGGGCTTAGACTCCCTCACAGTCTCACCTCCCGAGGCCCCATCACTGTCTCACTTCCCGAGGCCCCATCACTGTCTCTCACCTCCCGAGGCCCCATCACTGTCTCACCTCCCGACCCCCTCACTGTCTCACCTCCCCGAGACCCCCTCACTGTCTCACCTCCCCGAGGCCCCCTCACTGTCTCACCTCCCGAACCCCCCCCTCACTGTCTCACCTCCCGACCCCCTCACTGTCTCACCTCCCGAGACCCGCTCACTGTCTCACCTCCCGAGGCCCCCCCCTCACTGTCTCACCTCCCGGGGCCCCCCCTCACTGTCTCACCTCCCCAAGACCCTCTCACTGTCTCACCTCCCTAGGCCCCCTCACTGTCTCAACTCCCGGGGACCCCCTCACTGTCTCACCTCCCGAGGCCCCCTCACTGTCTCACCTCCCGACCCCCCTCACTGTCTCACCTCCCGAGGCCCCCTCACTGTCTCACCTCCCGATACCCCCTCACTGTCTCACTTCCCGGGGCCCCTCACTGTCTCACCTCCCGGGACCCCCTCACTGTCTCACTTCCCGAGGTCCCATCACTGTCTCACCTCTCCGAGGCCCCCTCACTGTCTCACCTCCCCAAGACCCTCTCACTGTGTCACCTCCTGAGGCCCACTCACTGTCTCACCTCCCCTAGGCCCCATCACTGTCTCATCTCCCCAAGGCCCCATCACTGTCTCACCTCCCAGACCCCCCTCACTGTCTCACCTCCCGAGACCCCCTCACTGTCTCACCTCCCGGGGCCCCCTCACTGTCTCACCTCCCGGACCCCCTCACTGTCTCACCTCCCGAGACCCCCTCACTGTCTCACCTCCCGAGACCCGCTCACTGTCTCACCTCCCGAGGCCCCTCACTGTCTCACCTCCCGAGGCCCCCTCACTGTCTCACCTCCCAAGACCCTCTCACTGTCTCACCTCCCTAGGCCCCCTCACTGTCTCAACTCCCGAGACCCCCTCACTGTCTCACCTCCCGGAGACCCTCTCACTGTCTCACCTCCCGAGGGCCCCCCCCTCACTGTCTCACCTCCCGAGACCCCCTCACTGTCTCACCTCCCGGGACCCCCTCACTGTCTCACCTCCCTGGGACCCCTCACTGTTTCACCTCCCCGAGGTCCTGTTACTGTCTCACCTCCTCGGGGGCCCCCTCACTGTCTCTCTCACCTCCCGAGGCCCCCTCACTGTCTCACCTCCCTGGGGCCCCCTCACTGTCTCACCTCCCCGGACCCCCTCACTTTCTCACCTCCCGGGACCCCCTCACTGTCTCACCTCCCGAGACCCCCTCACTTTCTCACCTCCCGAGGGCCCCCTCACTGTTCTCACCTCCCGAGACCCCCTCACTGTCTCACCTCCCGAGGCCCCCTCACTGTCTCACCTCCCGAGGCCCCCTCACTGTCTCACCTCCCGAGACCCCCCTCACTGCTCTCACCTCCTCGAGGCCCCTCACTGTCTCACCTCCCGGGGTCCCCTCACTGTCTCACCTCCCGGGGGCCCCCCTCACTGTCTCACCTCCCGAGACCCCCTCACTGTCTCACCTCCCCAAGGCCCTCTCACTGTCTCACCTCCCGAAACCCCTCTCACTGTCTTACCTCCCCAAGGCCCTCTCACTGTCTCACCTCCCTGAGACACCCCTCACTGTCTCACCTCCCTGGAGGCCCCATCACTATCTCACCTCCCGGGACCCCCATCACTGCCTCACCTCCTTGGGGCCCCCTCACTGTCTCACCTCCCTGAAACCCTCTCACTGTCTCACCTTCCGGGACCCCCTCACTGTCTCACCTCCCGAGACCCCCTCACTGTCTCACCTCCCAGAGGTCCCCTCACTGTCTCACAGCCCCAAGGCCACCTCACTGTCTCACCTCCCGAGACCCCTCACTTTCTCACCTCCCGGGGCCCCTCTCACTGTCTCACCTCCCCAAGGCCCTCTCACTGTCTCACCTCCCTGAGACACCCCTCACTGTCTCACCTCCCTGAGGCCCCATCACTATCTCACATCCCGAGACCCCATCACTGCCTCACCTCCTCGAGGCCCCCTCACTGTCTCACCTCCCTGAAACCCCTCTCACTGTCTCACCTTCCGGGCACCCCCCCTCACTGTCTCACCTCCCTGGAAGCCCTTCTCACTGTCTCACCTTCCCGGGGCCCCCTAACTGTCTTACCTCCCTGAGGCCCTCTCACTGTCTCACCTCCCGGGGTCCCTCACTGTCTCAACTCCCCAAGGCCCCCCTCACTGTCTTACCTCCCCGAGGACCCCCTCACTGTCTCACCTCCCCAAGAGCCCCTCACTGTCTCACCTCCCGGGGCCCCCCTCACTGTCTCACCTCCCGAAACCCCTCTCACTGTCTCACCTCCCCAAGGCCTACTCACTGTCTCACCTCCTGAGGCCCCCTCACTGTCTCACCTCCCTGAGACCCCCATCATTGTCTCACCTCCCCAAGAGCCCCTCACTGTCTCACCTCCCGAGGACCCCCTCACTGTCTCACCTCCCGGGGCCCTCTCACTGTCTCACCTCCCCAAGGCCCTCTCACTGTCTCACCTCCCTGAGACACCCCTCACTGTCTCACCTCCCTGAGGCCCCATCACTATCTCACCTCCCGAGACCCCCATCACTGTCTCACCTCCTCGAGGCCCCCCCTCACTGTCTCTCCTCCCGAGACCCCCTCACTGTCTCACCTCCCGAGGCCCCTCTCACTGTCTCACCTCCCCAAGGCCCCCTCACTGTCTCACCTCCCGGGGACCCCCTCACTGTCTCACCTCCCTGAGGCCCACTCACTTTCTCACCTCCCAGGACCCCTCACTGTCTCACCTCCCTGAGGCTCCCTCACTGTCTCACCTCCCGGACCCCCCTCACTTTCTCACCTCCCGAGACCCCCTCACTGTCTCACCTCCCCAAGACCCCCTCACTTTCTCACCTCCCCGAGGCACCCTCACTGTCTCACCTCCCGAGACCCCCTCACTGTCTCACCTCCCGAGGCCCCCTCACTGTCTCACCTCCCAGGAGCTTTCCAGGCTCCACATAGGACCTCCTTCCCATCAGTCTCTCCTGGCCCCACTTTGCTGACAAGTATTTTTACTGCAAATTGATATGAATTTTTAGCAGATTTTCATGCATCTTTTGTGATGACCATGTCCTTTCCTCATCTCTACTTGTTATGGGCCACAACACCATGGGTTTTTACTTGAGCTTCCATGGCTGAGATAAGCGTGTGTGAGCACAAAGCCGGGCCCTTTGTCTGAGTCGCAGAACCAACTGCTGCCTCAGCGGTGTCACGTCTGCCCAGGGGGCTCCTTTCTGGCTGGGGTGCCAGGGGGGCCCGTCCCACTCACCTCCGGAGCTGGAATGGGGGTTGGCTTTAGGGCACCCACAAATGCCCCAGACCTGTGCGGAAACTAGGCAAAGGCTTTCCTGCATTTTAAAACCTTGTTAGTCTCTCCCCTCATCTGTGTTGTCCTGTTAATGCAGTTTTCTAGAAGTTGTCCATTTTACGGAATCTTCTACTTCAGTTAATTTATATAGATCCACTTACAATGTTTTCTCTTAAGTATTTCATCTGTATAACTATAGTTCTGTCCTTGTGTCCATACTCTTATCATCTGCTTCATCAGCCACTCCCTCCATGTTCCGTCAGACACTCCATGCCATGTTCCATCAGCCATACCATCCATGTTCCATAAGTCACTCCATCCATATTCCATCAGCTGATCCCTCCATGTTCCATCAGCTACCCTCTCCATGTTCCATCAGCCACTCCATCCATGTTCCATCAGCCCTCCATTCATGTTCCATCAGCCACTCCATCCATGTTCTATCAGACACTCCATCCATGTTCCATCAGCCACTCCATGTTCCATCAGCCACTCCATGTTCCATCAGCCACTCCATGTTCCATCAGCCACTCCATTCATGTTCCATCAGCCACTCCACCCATGTTCTATCAGACACTCCATGTTCCATGAGCTACTCCATGTTCCATCAGCCACTCCATCCATGTTCCATCAGCCACTCCACCCATGTTCTATCAGCTACTCCCTCCATTTTCCATCAGCCACTCCATCCATGTTCTGTCATTCTTCTGGCCACTCATCAAACATTGCTTCAACTGTTCCATCAACTCTCCATCTTATTCCATCAGTCACTCCATCATCTCTTCCATTAAGAGGTGAGAAACTGCTCCGCCAGCTTCTTGCCTCTTCTCTCGATAGGGGCTTTAGATGGAGATGTGAAGATTTAAAAACTGCCACATGGGGCTTACTATTTTCCTATCTGATTCCTGACTCACCCTCCTGCTGTTTCCATTCTTGGTGTCCCCCTCCTACCTTCTGGTGCAGGCGGCTCTTAGTTTGCAGCTTCTTGCCAGGTCCTTACACCACAGGGATCGGTAGGGGTCTCTGTCTTGGCACCATTTTCTGGCCGAACTATGCGGGAGCCTGGTCCTTCTCTCCCCAGGAGAACACTCATCCTATTACCTATTCACGATGCTTTGGCACCGTGGGACTTGAAGGATTCTGGAGGCAGAGTCCCGGCTCTCCGCTGCTCCTGGCTAGGTGGCCCCACCAGCCAGCCTTTCCCAAGCCCGCCCCTTTTGGTGGAGGAGAAGCTTCTTCTACCTCTGAGGCGGCAGGTGGTCCACACATACTGAGAGTTGGACAGGGCTTAGGACATGGGGCCTGAGAAACGCTGGGGTCACATCTTCCCTGTCACACTCTGCCTGCCCTCCCCACATCCACATCAGAAGCCAGGAGCTCAGACCTTAGAGTTCCATCCATCTCTCTCTCTCTCTCTCTCTCTCTCTCTCTCTCTCTCTCTGGACTCAGAATTACTCCCAGTGGTACACCATCCTGCTCTCTTGTACTCATCACAGAAACTCATTACACACTTAATACTCAGACTCACCACACTCACTGTAAGTGTTACCGAGACTCACCTCAGAGACACACAGACTCATACACACACCTCCGACTCACCACAAGGCCTCGCCACAGATTCACCACAGAGACTTACTGCAGAGACTTATAATAGGCTCACTACAGATTCACCACAGAGACTAACCGCAAAGACACTCAGAGACTCATCAGAGAATCTTTAGGCTCATCACAGACACTCACTCCAGAGACTTACCTCAGATTGCAGACTAACCACAAGACTCACCTCAGAGATTCACCAAACTCACCACGCAGACTTAGCACACAGATTTATCACAGGGTCACCACAGAAAATCACCACAGATTCACCATAAATTCACCACAGGCTAACCACAGGAACTCACTACAGACTCACCATGCAGACTCAGCACTATACTCACCACACAGACTTTCTACCAATTCAACTCAAGGACTCACCACACACTCGCTTCACAGACTCACCAATTAGACTGAACACATCTCAGAGACTGACAGAGACTCATCACATACTCACCAAAGATACTACAGGCTTACCACAGGCTCACCAAAGACTAACTACAGACTCACTGCAGATGAACCACAGACTGACTGTAGAGCCTCATACATAGACTCATCACAGAATAACCACAGAGACTCAGTAGAGATTCATCACAGAGACTCACTGTAGGGACATACCAGAGACTTACTGAAGACTCACCACAAGTCTCACCACAGAAACTCAACACAGATTTATACCACAGAGACTCATCATAGACTCAACACAGAATCACTGCAAAGATACATCACAGATGCACTGCAATTCATCACAGTGATTAACCACAGACTCACCACACAGATTCACCACAGAGACACACCAAAGACATACCACATAGACTCACCACAGACTCACCTCAGAGACATACACAGACTCATTACAGACAGACCATAGACTCACCACAGAGACTAAACATGGACTTACCACACAGACTCACTGTAAGAGACTAACTCACCACACAGATTTACCATACAGATTTACCATAGACCCACTCCAGAGACAAACAGACACATCACAAACTTACTGCAGAGGCTCATCACCGACTCACCACAGGGACTAACCAGATTTACCATACAGACTCACTTCAGAGAATCACTCCTGACTCACACAAAACTCACCACAGACTCACCACACAGATTCATCACAGGCTTACTCACATCACAGGCTTAGACCACACTTACGTCACAGTTATGTATCACCACAATTACACAACACTTACATCACTCATCCACCACACTTATCCACACTTATCCACCACACTTACACCACTTATCACCACACTTATACCACACTTACATCATTTACATCACAGGCTTACACCACACAGATTCATCACAAGCTTACTCACCACAGACTAATCACAGATTCACCACATCAGACTCATCACAGAGACTCACCATACAGGCTCAACACAAAGACTTACCATACAGGCTCAACACAGCTCACCTTAAAGACTCATCACAGACTCACCACAGGCTTACCACACAGTTTCATTGCAGAAAATCACTACAGATTCACCACAGATAGCACAGATTCACAGCAGATTCATTCCAGACTCACCACATAGGCTCACTCAGAGATTCACCACAGAGACCACATAGACTCACCACAGACTCACCAGACTCACCACAGAGAATAACTGTGACTTACCACAGACTCATCACAGACTCATTCTGACTCACCACAAAATTCCCCACAGACTTGTCACAGATTCCCCACAGAGATTCACCGCACAGGCTCATCACGAGTATCACCTCAGAAACTCACCACTGACTCACAGCAGAGACTAAACACAGACTCATCATTGAGACTCATATAGAAACTCCTCATATACACACTAGATACTCACCCACAGACTAATCACAGACTCACAAGAGACTCACGAGAGCTCACCTCAGAGACTCATCACAGACTCACCAGATTTACAGTAGAGACACAAAGTCTCACCACACAGACTTACCACACAGACTCACCACAGACTTACCATACGCTCACCACAGATTTGCCACAGAGATTAACCACAGACCTACCACTGTGACTCACACAGAGGCTCACTACAGACTCACCACACAGTCTTATCATAGACACTTACCAGATCCACCACAGACTCACCACACAGAATGAATCATCACAGTCTCACTACAGACACTCACCAGACTCACTGCAAGACTCAGTATAGACTCACCACAGAGCTTACCACTGACACAAGCTCATTACAAAGACTTACCTGTTGCAGGACACCTAAAAGCCTAAAAGCTTCTGCATCTGCCCTGGATTGCCTCCTGCAGATCACTTTGTAGATAGGGGGTATTTTAAATGTGGTGGTTTATCTGACCATGTATTCTGTACTGGCTGGTATAAATATTCTCTCATGCTACCACAATCATCATGGGACTAGCCAGATCTTACCAGCATATTTGCCTGGCCACGTTGGATCTCTAAGTAATTAGACCAGAGAGAAATGCTGTTTGCCTCCAAGCAAGCAAGCATGGCTCCCTGATAACTCAAAGGCAACTAAAATACAAGACTACCATGAAGTAGACAAACTCTTGTGAAGGCTTGGAGAAATATTTAACTGGCATTAGTATTAGTCTTTGGTACAGAGACATGCCATCTCAGAAACCCCCTTCTCTACCCTATAAAGGCATTTCCAGGCAGATCTTGGCTCAAAACATTAGCATATAATAGGGCCTAGGTGCTGTGCTGGGAGAAATTACCTGAGGGCATTTGACCCTTTCTGCTTCCCATAATAGTGGGAGGTCTGAGTTGCAGGGGGTTAAAACCAGCCTGCTTCCTCTCTCTCTCTCTCTCTCTCTCTCTCTCTCTCTCTCTCTCTCTCTCTCTCTCTCTCTCTCTCTCTCTCTCTCTCTTTCTTTGGGCTCTCTTTTGGGGCTTGCATTCTTCTTGGGAGTCTTGTCTTTGTCTCCTCTTTACAGGGCCTTTACGTGGTGGCCGCCATCTTGGCCTACATGTGGCTGGGGTTCCAACCGGGAATCCCTAAGCACAGGGTTTTTCCTATTGCTAATTTGTATACCTGAACCTGTGATAAGTAAAACATTTTATTTTTATTTATTTATTTATTTATTTTTGCTTTTTGGGTCACACCCAGCGATGCTCAGGGGGTTACTCCTGGCTCTGCACTCAGGAATTACTCCTGGCGATGCTTCGGGGGACCATATGGGATGCTGGGGATCGAACCCAGGCCAGCACAGGCCGGCCGCTTGCAAGGCAAGCGCCCTACCCGCTGGGCTATCGCTCCAGCCCCCAAGTAAAACATTTTAAAACTGCGTTGGATTCCTGAGTCTTCATCCATTCCCGCCCGGCTTTGGAGGTAGAAGGGAACTTCGCTTCCCGGCACTGTCGGGACCACAGCGGCGTCCCGACACTTACCCACACAGAATCACCACAATTCTCATCACAGACACTCACCAGACTCACCAGAGACTCGCCACAAGATTCACTGTAGACTTACCACAGACTTACCACTGACTCATACCGGCCGCGTTACAGAGATTCACCATACAGTAACCACAGAGCACTCACCGAGACTCACCGCAGACTCACGCAGACTCACCACACACTCCTACAGACTCACTACAGAGACTTGCTGTAGACTCACCAGAGTTTCTCACAGGCGCAGTCACCGGCAGAGCTGTCCCCACGCCCCTCTCCCTACCTTTCCCCCATAGCCCTGGCTGTCTTTTCCCAGGTTCTGTGGCATCTTCTGGAGGCAGACAGGGAATGCATGAGGCTGGGGCGCAACAGGAGGGCTCCCCAGACTCGCCATTGCTCCGCAGCACTGTCCCCCTTCTAAGGGCTGCCAGGAGCAGAGGCTGCCAGATTCCTCGTGCAGTGATCCCCGTGGGGCCTTCTAGCTAGGAGAAGGCCTTGCTCTGGGGTGGGGTGGAGGGAGATGATCACTGTGAGTGGAGCTCCCAGGCTGCGTGTGAGGGGGTTACACATCCCATTGGGGGTAATGGAACCTACCAGGCCTCCTGCCCCCAGCTCCTCGCCTCATTAGGCAGCCACGGAGCAGCAGCCGTTCTATCTCATCTCGGGTATTGACACAAACAGCCTTATTACCCGGCTAATTAGAGCCCAGAGGCCCCCACCAACCTGCTGTGTAATTGCTGGAGAGGAGCTTTGAAGGGGAGGGAGAGTGTCTGGCGAAGCAGCCGCCCGCGTCTTTCCCACCAGAGTCTCAGGGGTAGCCAATGTGCCTGTGACACTGGAAATCCTAGTTCAGTGCCACTGGGGCACACCACCTGCCCTTGTATCTCGAGCTGGGCTCGGACGTGCACATCTGAAAGCGTCGACCACTGGGTTTCAGCACCCGGCACCTGCGCGCGCCGTAGGGGCACAGACGCCGTGCAGCGCCCTTGAGGACCTGAGTATCGGCCAGCCTTTGGGGATTCTGGGGTGTGTGGGGACCTTACAGTATTCTGGGGTGTTTGTGGGGGACCTGAACTGACATACAGCCTGTGGGGATCCTAGGGTGTGTTTGAGGGTCCTGAGTGTGTAGACAGTCCACAGAGGGTCCCTTGGGTATGTGTGTTGGGGACCTGAGCACGCAGACAACGAGGGTGTTTGGGAGCCTGAGCACAGTGATCACTCCTGGCGCTGCTGCAGCAAACAAGCCCGGCGTGGTCCAGACAGGCTTTTGTAAAATGTGGCTCTCTGACTGGATTTGGGGTCCTCTCTGCTCCATGGTGTCTGATAAATCAGCCCACACTGCAAGAGCGATGGCAGCGCCGGCTGTATCGCTCTGCAGTGTGATAAATCAGTCAGTATCTGCCGCCTGGCGCGATTCACTCTTCATGGCATCTCGCGCTGCTTTGGCCAGACCAATGTGGCCCCTCAGGATTCTTGGTTGTGTCCTCGCAGGGAGCTCCTTGGTCACACCCTACGTGGTGAGGCCGGTGGAGTCCTGGGAACCTCCCAGAGCCAGCCCAGCTCACCTGGGCCTGGCGCTGGCTGACACAGGCTCCTCCAGCCTGCAGGTGGTGCTGCAGGCAGCCCCATGAGTCGGGGGGGGGGGGGCTCTGCCGTCCCACACACAGCCCCACTGTCTCCTGGAGATGTTCCCGGGGGCTTCTCAGTCTGGTCTCTTTTTACGCAATTCACTGCAGTTGAATTTGGGCATTTTTATTTTCAGCTCCTGCAGGTCCATCTGGCAAGTGCTGTTCGGGGTCCTGGTGATGACCCGAGGCTAAAGCAAACGAGGAAAATGCTGCTGATGCACAGGGCCGGAGGAGGAGGACAGAGGGCAGGCGCCTGCCCTGCACGCGGCCCTGTGGGCGTGAGTCCGCCAGAAGTGATCCCCTGGGCGTCCAGCCAGGAGCAAAACCTGTGCACTGCCAGGTGTGGCCCAAACTACCTCCCTCCCTAAAACACACCCTGCAAGGGCAGGGAGAAGATGGGACGGGAGAGCGTGTGTGGGGTCTCGGGGCGTGGGACTGAGTCCACAGGGGCACGTTGGAGTCTGTGGGAGGAGTCTGTGGGAAGAGGAGTCTATGGGGCAGTCTGTGGGAGGAGGAGTCTGTGGGAGGAGGAGTCTATGGGGCAGTCTGTGGGAGGAGGAGTCTGTGGGAGGCGGAGTCTATGGGGGAGGGGCCTATGGGGGAGGGAGTCTGTGGGAGGAAGCCTGTAGGAGCCGAGTCTGTGGGAGGCGGAGTCTATGGGGGCGGAGTCTGTGGGAGGAGGAGTCTGTGGGAGGTGGAGTCTATGGGGGAGGAGCCTATGGGGAGGAGTCTGTGGGAGGTGGAGTCTATGGGGAGGAGCCTATGGGGGGGGAGTCTGTGGGAGGAGGAGTCTGTGGGAGGAAACACCTGTGGGAGGAGAAGTCTGTAGGAGGTGAGAGTCTGTGGGAGGAGAGTCTGTGGGAGGCGAAGGCTGTGGGAGGCCGTTGGCCCAGCTGCTGGCACGGGCGCTGGCAGCATGCACGTGGCAGCACTGCTCTGCAGAGAGGTCTGCACGTTCGCAAAGACCCAACACACACTTACCATATGACCGGCCATGGCACTCCTGGCATTGGGCCTGGAGCTGCGGGGCTTGAGTGTGTGGACCTGTCTGTGCCCCACTGTCTCAGACAGGGTGGCCGTTTGCCATGCAGCGGACACCCGGCAGACGTCCACCAGAAGGGGAGAGACCAGACCCGATCCACAACACACCACCCTGGGCTGACCGGGCGAGTGGGGGTGCAGGGGGCTGTTCCAGGAAACACTGCGGGTCAGGGGGTGCTGGAGTGAGTGTTCGGGGGACACAGGGGCCGGGCGGCTGTGCACTCAGGGGCTGGGCGGGCTCTGGCTTTCAGAGCTGTGGCAGGGCCGGGCCGCCTGCTGTAGGTCGGACTCAGCGGCTCGGCCTTGGGCCTGGGGAATCCTGATTCCACAGAGAAGGGGCTTGTCTCAGCCGCCTATCCCGATTCTTAGCCCTTCGGATATTCAGCCCTGTGTGTCCCTTCCTGATGATTCCGGGGCGGGGCAGGACCAGGTGAGGGTGGGCGAGATGGAGGGCCGGGCATGGGTTGGTCCAGCGGCGGCTGTCCAGGAGTCACAGGCCCAAGAGGAGGCCGCCAGACAGTGAGGTAGCTCCTGGCTTTCGGGGGCTCTGCGTGGGAGCCAGGGGCTCGGCGAGATTCGGGCATCAGTGGCGTGCTCTGGAGGGCTGCCATGACAGGCAGCCTCCGCGGCGCTTCACAGCCACTTCCGGGAGCGTGGGGAGGGCTGAGAGAAAGGTGCTGAGTTGTGGGTGTGGTTGTCACTGGAGGAGCAGGCATGTGCGTGTGTTATGTGCGTGCAAGTGTGTGCATGTATGTTTGCACACGTGTGTGCACATGTGTATGTTTTTCCATGTGTCTGCTTGTGTGTTTGCATGCATGTATGTGTTTGCATATGCGCACATGTGTGCATGTGTGTTGCATATATGTGTGTGTGTTCATGTGCATGTGTGTGGGCACAGTACTGATGCAGGTGACCCTGCGGGAGGGAGCTGGGGAAGCGACACTGGCGAGCTGTTCCGTGGGTTCCTTTGCCGCAGCCACGGGGACACTGTCTACTGTCCTAGTCAGGTGGGCTTTCCCTGGAGGGGGCGACCCCGCGTGATGCAGTCACCCGCTGTGCTGGAGGGCCACAGCTCGTCACTGACACGGCAGTTGAGGGAGACCCAGGAGAGCCGGTCTGTGGGGAGAAACTGTCCTTTCTCCAGGCGCCGCTGGGCGGCAGTTAGTGTGTTGGCCTCCGCTCATCCACTCACATGCTCATAAAGGTGACTTCGGTGGCTCGTGAGAGGAGACGCAAAGCAACCGACCCTGCATCTGCTCTCGCCCCAGTCCTGTCCCCACGAGCCCCTCAGCCCTGCCCCCCCTCAGCCCTGCCCCCCCTCAGCCCCTCAGCCCTGTCCTCCTCAGCCCCTCAGCCCCTGTCCTCTTCAGCCCCCTCAGCCCTGTCCTCCTCAGCCCCTCAACCCTGTCCCCCTCAGCCCCTCAGCCCTGTCCCCCTCAGCCCTGTCCCCCTCAGCCCCCTCAGCCCTGTCCCCTCAGCCCCCTCAGCCCTGTCCCCTCTCAGCCCTGACCCTTTAGCCCTCAGCCCTGTCCCCCTCAGCCCCTCAGCACTGTCCCCCCTCAGCCCTGTCCCCCTCAGCCCCTCAGCCCTGTCCCCCCTCAGCCCTGTCCCCCTCAGCCCCCTCAGCCCTGTCCTCCTCAGCCCTGTCCCCCTCAGCCCCTCAGCCCTGACCCTTTAGCCCTCATCTCTGTCCCTCAGCCCCTCAGCACTGTCCCCCTCAGCCCTGTCCCCCTCAGCCCCTCAGCCCTGTCCCCCTCAGCCCTGTCCCCCTCAGCCCCTCAGCCCTGTCCCCTCAGCCCTGTCCTCCTCAGCCCTGTCCCCCCTCAGCCCCTCAGCCCTGTCCCCCTCAGCCCCTCAGCCCCTGTCCCCTCAGCCCCTCAGCCCCTCAGCCCTGTCCTCCTCAGCCCCTCAGCCCTGTCCCCCTCAGCCCCTCAGCCCCTGTCCTCCTCAGCCCCTCAGCCCTGTCCCCCTCAGCCCCTCAGCCCTGTCCTCCTCAGCCCCTCAGCCCTGTCCCCCTCAGCCCCTCAGCCCTGTCCTCCTCAGCCCTGTCCCAGCTTAGTCCCTCATTCTGTCCCGGCCCCTCAGCCCTGCTTCAGCTTCCACTTGCCATCATCCTCCTCTGTCATAACTTCACCTGGGCCCTCTTGCCTCCCCTTGAAGTAGGGTCTGTGGTTGACAAAATCCTATTTTTACTGGAGACTGTCCTTTTCCCTTCAGGTCTTAAACATATTTTTTCTCAGAGAGACAACTCGTGTGCCAGCAGAGGCAGCAAGTCGCCCGTGTTATATATTCCCTTTCTTCTCAAGAGCCCCCATTTGTCGAGGCCGAGTCACCAGGAACAGACTGTGTGAGACAGGCTGCCCTCTTCTTGTCACAGAGCGGAGAGGGAATGTACGTGCAGCCCACAGGGTGTTCTGACTGGGAGCCGGGACCGTGTCCTTCCTATTCCCTCTCCCTGTTGGCTGGAATGAGCAGCGATGACGGAACACCAGCAGCCATCTTGGGCCAGGGCGGCGGGTACTTCAGAACCAAGGTGCAGAGGAGAGCACTTCGGTCTCGACACCCACCACAGCTCTGGACCAACCCTTCCAGACTTTCCAAACATGGGGAGAAACACGTAGGCACATTGAGTGCTGGACTTGTTGGCTTTTCTCTTGTGTCCGTTCACGGATCACCTCCTTTGGCTCATGGACGGGGTGCAGCAGAGGGCCGTCTAGAAGCAAGGCGGAGCCCACCCCCACTCAGACCCCGTGGTTGCTTCCGGGCCCTGTCACATGAGCTCCCGTTTGTCGGAGGAGGGAGCTGAATCCCATGCGGCGCCTGGCGTGGACTTGCTCACGGGGTGCCATGTGCCCAGTAAGCTGAGAATTCTTATCCCGTGTGCCGGGTGCCAGGGGCTGGCGGGGAGGAGAGGGCGGCATTAGGGCTGGTGGTGGCCAGCAGGGGACAGTGGGGTCCCTCTGGCTGGCCGCTGGAGTGGGAGATCCCCGAGACCCCCGGGAGTGTGTGTGCTTGGGCTCCAGGTCCCCGACTAGCTCCTGGTGGTCGGGGTTGAAACTCTTGGCACAGGTGGGCCCCTTGTCCTGCCTGTCAAGACCTGGTCCCTTCAGAGCCTGTCCCCACTTCCAGGCCACTCTGGAGCTTCTATGGGGTGGCCTCACCCTCCCCAGGGCACCAACTGCCCCACTGGTGCCTGGCAGGGCTCACTGTGTCTGGGCGCTGGGAGCCCACCCAGCACCCTCACAGCCTGGCTGCCTGGGGCTTAGGACTGGGTTTCAAGGCTGGGGGCAGCGCCAGCTAAGGAGCCCCCCAAGGGGAGACCCCACGCACCTGGAAGCACAGGGAGCACCCGGAGGACTGGGGAGGGGCACCCAGAGGACAGGGGAGGGGAGCACCCAGAGGACGGGGGCACTCGGAGGACGGGGGCCACGCTGCATGGTCTCTTCAATGCTCGTCCTGCTCCAGCCTCTGAAGATCAATAACTCCCCCATGGCTCTGAGGCGGCGTCCCCAGGCTGCAGCTTTGAATTTCAAATTTCATTTTCCGATGGCTTTTCAATAACCACCTCTCCCCACCCGCTAGCGCTGACCTTATAATGCCCCGTTAAAGGCAGCGGCTTGTTCCCAGCTGCACACGGTTAGTTTTGAATGGTCCAATTACACGGTGCTCTGTGGCCGCCGCGACAGGCTTGCTGCGGCTGACAGTGGCCGTGACAGACAAGAGGGCGGCCACCCTGGGCTGGAGCCAGCGAGTGAGAGTGGAGTCCGGAGCCCAGGAGCAAGGGAGAAGCTGACGCCCATGACCTGCCGCAGGCTGCGAGGGCGAGAAGGGACCTTGGGACCTGGGGCCTGAGGCCTCTCCCTTCAGCTCTAAACACAGCCCCATTTCCACAGAGCTGCCTCGTGGGGCTTTCTGGGGGGGTCTCTAGGGCGGCACGGTGGTCTCCACAGACAGACTGTTTTCAGCACCTTCCCTTCTAGTTTCCTTCCAAGCATGCAACAGGGGTGTCGGCCCAGGAAAGGTGGTGGCCACCCACGTTGGCGTCTGTGACAAGACCCAGCGCAGCTCCTAGGGTGCAGACCCCAGACCCCTGACCCACATTCGGGCTCTCAGCAGTAGTCCCGGAGAGCAGGGCGTGGAGGGGGCAGAGTGGGCAGCGGGGCGGGAGATGCCACCCAGCCCCCATGGCTTCCAGGGCCTGCCATCTTGGGCCTCCCTGCCTGTCTGTGAACCCTCAGGCACTACAGGCTCAGCCCAAGGGGGACCCGGGGACGGGTCTCCCTTGTCTCCTTGGGCCCCTGTGCTCAACCGAGGGCTGTGCCCTGGCTGAGATGACAGTATCACAGTGGCCTTTGGTGACTAGCGGCACCAGGGGGCCGTGGCTGAGGGGAGCCGGGCCTCAGAGGGAATCCTGTGAGGGTTGGGGACCGGTGGGGCCGTGGCTGAGGGGGGCTGGGCCTCAGAGGGGAATCCTGTGAGGGTTGAGGGGGCGGTGGGGCCATGGCTGAGGGGGGAGCTGGGCCTCAGAGGGGAATCCTGTGAGGGTTGAGGGGGGCAGTGGGACTGTGGCTGAGGGGGAGCTGGGCCTCAGAGGGAATCCTGTGAGGGTTGAGGGGGGCAGTGGGGCCGTGGCTGAGGGGGAGCCGGGCCTCAGAGGGAATCCTGTGAGGGTTGAGGGGAGCAGTGGGGCCGTGGCTGAGGGGGAGCCGGGCCTCAGAGGGGAATCCTGTGAGGGTTGAGGGGAGCAGTGGGGCCATGGCTGAGGAGGAGCTGGGCCTCAGAGGGAATCCTGTGAGGGTTGAGGGGGCAGTGGGACTGTGGCTGAGGAGGAGCTGGGCCTCAGAGGGGAATCCTGTGAGGGTTGCCAGCACTGCCCTTGACTCCCGATACACCCAAGGAAGAGCTGGGGCCCTCGGGGGAGCCGGAAGGGGTTTGCTGCAGGTGTGGGCCCAGAGCACGCAGGCTGGTCTCTGCTGCGTCGTGAGTGGGAACCTGGTTGCTATGTAATTAACTGGAAATGTAATGAGCAATAAAAAATACAATTATATTCCTGTAAGACATTACATCGGCGCTTCCTTAATCCACTTAAGAGCTCTGCGTGCTCCGATGTCGGAGTCAGAGGCACGCGCAGGGCTTGTGAGCGCTGGGCTCTGGGCTCACCACCTGCGCCGACCTCCCTGCACTTGGCCCGTGTCTGTGCAGGGGACACACATGTCCTGGGGTCAGGAACTGGACCCCTGGGGAGGTGGCCGAAGAAGCTGTGACCTGCCTGGAGGTGCCTCACCGAGAAGGGCAGCACGTGCCACGCCAGACACACACAGGCGTCCACACACAGTGTCCACATGCAGTGACCACACACTGTCCACATGCACGCGGGTGGCCACAGGAGTCCACACATGCAGGCACCCACATACGCAGGCGACCACACACAGCGTCCACACATGCAGCTGTCCACACAGGCATCACAGAGGGTCAGCTTTGGAAGTGGACACCAGAGCCGGAGCTCTCTCTGCAGAGTGCGGTGCTGGACCATAGGTGTGCGGTTGGGGCCATCGGGGGACCGAGGGAGGGGCGCTGGGCTGGCACAAGATGGCCAACTGGGCTGGGGGCTGGGATGGGCACGCCTGCGAGTCCCCCTCAGCCTAAAGTGCCTGGGCGCCATCTCTGGACACCATCTCTGGGCATCATCTCTGGGCATCATCTCTGGGCACCATCTCTGGGCATCATCTCTGGGCATCATCTCTGGGGGGCCATCTCTGGGCATCATCTCTGGGCGTCATCTCTGGGCATCATCTCTGGGCACCATCTCTGGGCATCATCTCTGGACACCATCTCTGGGCATCATCTCTGGGCATCATCTCTGGGCACCATCTCTGGGCATCATCTCTGGGCATCATCTCTGGGGGCCATCTCTGGGCGCCATCTCTGGGCACCATCTCTGGGCATCATCTCTGGGCGCCATCTCTGGAGCGCCATCTCTGAGCGCCATCTCTGGCGCCATCTCTGGGCATCATCTCTGGGCGCCATCTCTGGGCATCATCTCTGGGCGCCATCTCTGGGCATCATCTCTGGGCATCATCTCTGGGCGCCATCTCTGGGCATCATCTCTGGGGCGTCATCTCTGGGCATCATCTCTGGGCATCATCTCTGGGCGCCATCTCTGGGCATCATCTCTGGGTGCCATCTCTGGGCATCATCTCTGGGCATCATCTCTGGGCGCCATCTCTGGGCATCATCTCTGGGGGCCATCTCTGAAGCCATCTCTGGGCATCATCTCTGGGCATCATCTCTGGGCATCATCTCTGGGCGCCATCTCTGGGCATCATCTCTGGGCATCATCTCTGGGCATCATCTCTGGGCGCCATCTCTGGACGCCATCTCTGGGCATCATCTCTGGGCATCATCTCTGAAACCATCTCTGGGCATCATCTCTGGGCACCATCTCTGGGCACCATCTCTGGGCATCATCTCTGGGCATCATCTCTAGGTGCCATCTCTGGGCATCATCTCTGGGTGCCATCTCTGGGCATCATCTCTGGGCGTCATCTCTGGGCATCATCTCTGGGCATCATCTCTGGGCGCCATCTCTGGGCATCATCTCTGGGTGCCATCTCTGGGCATCATCTCTGGGCATCATCTCTGGGCATCATCTCTGGGCGCCATCTCTGGGCATCATCTCTGGGTGCCATCTCTGGGCATCATCTCTGGGCATCATCTCTGGGCATCATCTCTGAGCGCCATCTCTGGGCATCATCTCTGGGCATCATCTCTGGGCGCCATCTCTGGGCATCATCTCTGGGCACCATCTCTGGGCACCATCTCTGGGCATCATCTCTGGGCACCATCTCTGGGCATCATCTCTGGGCATCATCTCTGGGCATCATCTCTGGGCATCATCTCTGGGCGCCATCTCTGGGCGCCATCTCTGGGCATCATCTCTGGGCATCATCTCTGGGCGCCATCTCTGGGCATCATCTCTGGGCACCATCTCTGGGCACCATCTCTGGGCATCATCTCTGGGCATCATCTCTGGGTGCCATCTCTGGGCATCATCTCTGGGTGCCATCTCTGGGCATCATCTCTGAGCGTCATCTCTGGGCATCATCTCTGGGCATCATCTCTGAAGCCATCTCTGGGCATCATCTCTGGGTGCCATCTCTGGGCATCATCTCTGGGCATCATCTCTGGGCATCATCTCTGGGGCCATCTCTGGGCGCCATCTCTGGGCATCATCTCTGGGCATCATCTCTGGGCATCATCTCTGGGCATCATCTCTGGGCATCATCTCTGGGTGCCATCTCTGGGCATCATCTCTGGGTGCCATCTCTGGGCATCATCTCTGGGCGTCATCTCTGGGCATCATCTCTGGGCATCATCTCTGGGCGCCATCTCTGGGCATCATCTCTGGGCGCCATCTCTGGGCATCATCTCTGGGCGCCATATCTGGGCATCATCTCTGGGCATCATCTCTGAGCGCCATCTCTGGGCATCATCTCTGGGCGCCATCTCTGGGCATCATCTCTGGGCGCCATATCTGGGCATCATCTCTGGGCATCATCTCTGGCGGCCATCTCTGGAGCGCCATCTCTGGGCGCCATATCTGGGCATCATCTCTGGGCATCATCTCTGGACGCCATCTCTGGGGCGTCATCTCTGGGCATCAACTCTGGGCACCATCTCTGGGCATCATCTCTGGCGCCATCTCTGGGTGCCATCTCTGGAGCACCATCTCTGGGCGCCATCTCTGGGTGCCATCCCTGGGCATCATCTCTGGGCATCATATCTGGGCACCATCTCTGGGCATCATCTTTGGGCATCATCTCTGGACGCCATCTCTGGGTGCCATCCCTGGGCATCATCTCTGGGCATCATATCTGGGCACCATCTCTGGGCATCATCTTTGGGCATCATCTCTGGGTGCCATCTCTGTGTGCCATCCCTGGGCATCATCTCTGGGCATCATATCTGGGCACCATCTCTGGGCATCATCTTTGGGCATCATCTCTGGGTGCCATCCCTGGGCATCATCTCTGGGCGCCATCTCTGAGCATCATCTCTGGGCGCCATCTCTGGGCATCATCTCTGGGCATCATCTCTGGCGCCATATCTGGCGCCATCTCTGAAGCGCCATCTCTGGGCATCATCTCTGGGCATCATCTCTGGGCATCATCTCTGGGCGCCATCTCTGGGCATCATCTCTGAGCGCCATCTCTGGGCGCCATCTCTGGGCATCATCTCTGGGCATCATCTCTGGGCATCATCTCTGGGCATCATCTCTGGGCGCCATATCTGGCGCCATCTCTGGCGCCATCTCTGACGCCATCTCTGGGCACCATCTCTGGGCATCATCTCTGGGCATCATTTCTGGGGCGTCATCTCTGGGGCCATCTCTGGGCGCCATCTCTGGGCGCCATCTCCCGCCTCTGTGCGCGGTGTGAGGGTTTCATCACCACCTCAGTCGTGTGTGTGATTGCCTCTGAGACCCCCCCATTGCGTGGGGACCCCGTCCCTGCCCCAGACCAGACCGGCAGACCCACACGGGGAGCACCTCATCCTGGTGCTGTGAACTCTGCCCTGAGGCAGCGGTGAGTGGGGCCAGGCCCGTGTGCTCCGGAGCCACTGCTCTTGCCTTTATCCTTGTTTGTGGTTCAGGCTGTCCTTGACAAAATCCCTGTAAAGATTCCACTAATTTAAAGCCCATCCACTGGCTTATGCGAGGCCGAGGCCGCTGGATTTTACAAGGTCATTTCTCCCTCCTCCCTTTTCCGCCCTCTCCCTCCTCCCTCCTCCTGACTTCTCTCCTTACTCCCCCTCCTCCCTCCTTCTACTCACCTTCGTCCCTCCCAGCACATGTGCACACACAGGCGCACACAGGGCCTACTGCGCCCTGCGCATACATGCACACGCAAATCACCCCATGCTCCATTCGCACACACACACGTCAACACATACACACAGGTGTACATATACTCACATGTGCGCACACACACACACAC
Source organism: Cryptotis parvus (assembly GCA_021461705.1). NCBI lineage: Eukaryota > Metazoa > Chordata > Mammalia > Eulipotyphla > Soricidae > Cryptotis > Cryptotis parvus. The sequence goes on from JAJIBD010004131.1 coordinate 84,460, forward strand.
ACACACACACACACACACTTTCGGAAGCAACCACAGCTCTCCCCAGTGGGAAGGAGCTGGAGAAGGTGATCCCAAGCTCGGGCCTGCACGCAAACCCCCTTTGGGACTGGCTGGGAATCAGACCCTCAGCCTAGGCCAGCCCTGACCCGCAGTACCGCGGCGCACGGGCTCTCGGGCGCGGCTGGTGGTCTGCAGAGTGGGAAGAGCCTCATTACAGTGGTGGGGTTGGGGTTTCAGGGCTAAGGGTCCCAGGAGGGGGACAGTCCCTACCGGCCGGCAGCCTCCCTGGAAGCTCCACTGGGCGAGGAGGGAGTGGAGGGAAGATGTGGAGGGAGGGGCAGCGACCCGCAAAGAGCTGGTGTCTGGCATGACCCGGGGAGCACTCCGGGCCCGGCCCTCCCCAGGAGCACTCCTGGACCCCGACCCTCCCCAGGAGCACTCCCGGACCCCAACCCTCCCCAGGAGCACTCCCGGACTCCAGCCCTCCCCAAGGGAGCACTCCCGGACCCCAACCCTCCCCAGGAGCACTCCCGGACCCGGCTCTCCCCAGGAACACTCCCCGGACTCCGGCCCTCCCCAAGGAGCACTCCCGGACCCCAACCCTCCCCAGGAGCACTCCCGGACCCGACCACTCCCCAGGAGCACTCCCGGACCCGACCCTCCCCAGGAGAAATCTTGGACCCGGCCCTCCCCAGGAGAACTCCCGGACCCCGACCCTCCCCAGGAGAAATCCCGGACCCCGACCCTCCCCCAGGAGAACTCCCGGACCCGACCCTCCCCAGGAGAACTCCTGGACCCCGACCCTCCCCAGGAGAAATCCCGGACCCCGCACCCCCCCCCCCAGGAGAAATCCCGGACCCGGCCCTCCCCAGGAGAACTCCCGGACCCGACCACTCCCCAGGAGCACTCCTGGACCCCCCCAACCCCCTCCGGGAGCACTCCTGACCCAGCCCTTCCCAGGGAGCGCCTAGACTCCGGCCCCCACTGCAGGCCGGCACTAAGTCCCCTGCTCTCTGGCTCCTGCCTTGGCTCCAGGACACAGCTGACTGTCCCTAGGGCAGCTGCCAGACTATAAAGGTGCAAGGTCCCTGGGACCCGAGTCTCAGGATGCAGGGTGTGTCCTGACTCCTCGGTGACCGACCAGCTGTGGGGCCAGGACATGAGGGGCAGGGTCCGAGTCCCCAGTGCCTAGGGTTGAGGATCAAAGGGGGCCTGACCTGCTGGGGGCTGGGGTCAGGGAGTGCTCCTGGGGGGAGGGCTGGGGTCGGGAGTGCTTCGGGGTGGGCCACTACCTGCCCGTCCTGCGGCGCGTGGCCTCTCAGGGGAGCCCTGGCACCCGCAAGAGGCTTCAGGGAGTATCGTCCATAGGTAGGGACCAAGACGTGTCTTCATCTCCACTGGCCACTTCTGGGACTCTCTGGAGCAGCAGGGACCAGGAGCCTTGCGGATGGAAAGTCCAAGGACAGAGGGGCCCGGCGCGACACCTGCCGTGGGCCGGGCCTGCTTGCCACACGCGGCCTGGCGGGAACTTCGGCACCTCCTTTGTCTCGATCAATCTTTGCATCCACGCGGCCCGTTTTATGTTTTAATTTGCTTTGCAAATAACCCTGAATTAAAAACCATATATATCTATTTTTAAAAACCCGTCCTTTACTTCCTTAATTAAATTTCCACATGATATTTTTCCCTGGGAAAATTCAATTAGGGTTTCATTTGAGTCATCTCAAAGGCCCCGTGCTCCACGGCTGCTTGTTAATTTACGCCCTGGCTGGGCTCGACAATTAAAACAGATGCGGGCGGCGCAGCCAGGAGCAGCAGGACGGGGCCCAGGCAGGGCTGGGGCGACTGGGACCACGCTGTGCCCACTGTTCCCCCGTCCCTCTGTCCCTCTGTCCCCGCTGTCCTCTCTGTCCCTCTGTCCCCGCTGTCCTCTCTGTCCCCACTGCCCCTGCTGTCCCCTCTGTCCCGCTGTCCTCTCTGTCCCTCTGTCCCGCTGTCCTCTCTGTCCCGTGGTCCCGCTGCCCCTGCTGTCCCCTCTATCCCGCTGTCCTCTCTGTCCCCACTGTCCCTGCTGTCCCCACTGTCCCCGCTGTCCCGCTGTCCTCTCTGTCCCAGCTGTCCCTGCTGTCCCCTCTATCCCTGCTGTCCCGCTGTCCTCTCTGTCCCGCTGTCCCTGCTGTCCCCCACTGTCCCCGCTGTCCCCTCTGTCCCTGCTGTCCCGCTGTCCTCTCTGTCCCCGCTGTCCCTGCTGTCCATACTGTCCCCGCTGTCCCCTCTGTCCTCTCTGTCCCTGCTGTCCCAGCTGTCCCGCTGTCCTCTCTGTCCCCGCTGTCTCCCTATGTCCTCTCTGTCCCTCTGTCCCGCTGTCCTCTCTGTCCCTGCTGTCCCCACTGTCCCCTCTGTCCTCTCTGTCCCCATTCTCCCGCTGTCCCCTCTGTCCTCTCTGTCCCTCTGTCCCGCTGTCCTCTCTGTCCCGCTGTCCTCTCTGTCCCCGCTGTCGCTGCTGTCCCCACTGTCCCCGCTGTCCTCTCTGTCCCCACTGTCCCGCTGTCCCCTCTGTCCTCTCTGTCCCTGCTGTCTCCGCTGTCTTCTCTGTCCCTGCTGTCCCCACTGTCCTCTGTCCCGCTGTCCCTGCTGTCCCCTCTGTCCCTGCTGTCCTCTCTGTCCCCGCTGTCCTCTGTCCCGCTGTCTCTGCTGTCCCCGCTGTCCCCACTGTCCCCAGGCCCCACACAGAGTACCTAGGCCGGTCCTGAGTGTCCCCACGTCCCCTCAGAAGGCTGCTCTGTGGAAAACTGTCTTCACGTCGTGTCTGCTTATGGGCTCTCCCTCTGCTGTGCCTCCTGAGGGGTCAGCCTGACTCAGGCCTCCCTTGACCACCATGACCTGGTGATGCCCTTTGCCACCCTCCATCCCACCAATTCTGTACACCTGTTTCTAGAAGCTTCCAACTTGCCTTTGGGGGCTGTGGCCCCCTTAGTGTTTGTGAACATGGGAGGGAAATTCTTCCTGTGGGCGCCCACCACTGCAGCCAGTGGCCTGGGGAGGAACCCACAGAGGGCGGACCCGGCTGCTCCTGTTTCTTCATGTTCCCTCATCGCAGTGTTCCAGCTGCCTCAAGTTTCGTCACTGTGCACATGCACGAGATTTTGTGCCGCCACCGGCTCGGAGCAGGCGTCACTTGCCGAGCTCTGCCTGGCTCCACTCCTGAGCTTTGTGGAGCATCGCAGAGCCTGAATATGTGCTCTCCAGGAGTCCGACTGTGCTCTCAGAGTCCGACTGTGCTCTCCAGAGTCCGACTGTGCTCTCCAGAGTCCGACTGTGCTCTCCAGAGTCCAACTGTGCTCTCCAGAGTCCGACTGTGCTCTCCAGAGTCCGACTGTGCTCTCCAGAGTCTGACTGTGCTCTCCAGAGTCCGACTGTGCTCTCCACAGGAGTCCGGCTGTGCTCTCCAGAGTCTGACTGTGCTCTCCACAGAGTCGGCTGTGCTCTCCAGAGTCTGACTGTGCTCTCCACAGGAGTCCGACTGTGCTCTCCACAGAGTCCGACTGTGCTCTCCAGAGTCCAACTCTGCTCTCCACAGAGTCCGACTGTGCTCTCCAGAGTCTGACTGTGCTCTCCACAGAGTCCGACTGTGTGATCTCCCGAGTCTGACTGTGTGTTCTCCACAGAGTCCGACTGTGCTCTCCACAGAATCTGACTGTGCTCTCCACAGAGTCCAACTGTGTGCTCTCCAGAGTCTGACTGTGTGCTCTCCACAGATTCCAACTATGTGCTCTCCAGAGTCTGACTGTGTTGCTCTCCACAGAGTCTGATGGTGTGGTCTCCACAGAGTTCAACTGTGTTGCTCTCCACAGAGTCAGACTGTGTGGTCTCCACAGGAGTCGGCTGTGCTCTCAACACTGTGCTTTCCACAGAGTCCAGCTGTGTGTTCTCCAGAGTCCGACTGTGTTGCTCTCCAGAGTCCAACTGTCTTGCTCTCCACAGAGTTTGATTGTGTGCTCTCCACAGAGAGAGTCTCACTGTGTGCTCTCCAGAGTCTGACTGTGCTCTCCGTAACTGAAGTTCTTGCTTGGAGTGGTTGCACCCATTCCTCTGGGTTTCTTGGGGTGGGGGTCCCGGCCAGGGCAGCAGGGAGGGGTGAGAGGCTAGGCCACTGCCCAGGTCAGGCACGTCTGTACCGCCTGGTCCCACCCCAGGAACAACCTGGGCAGCTGCATGAGCAGGCGGGGGGGGCGAGGGGGGGGTGCCGGGAAGGGCGGGGCTGCACGGACCGGGGACCACGGAGCATGTCCAGGGACCTCAGCGTCCAAGGCCCCGAGCAGAAGGGCAGCACTCCCTACCACCTCTGGGCTGCTGTGGGTGGGGCAGGTGTGGGCTGAGAGGCTCCCCGCCCCTGTGACCGCCAGCCACACAGGGCGGCACTCCTGGGACCCAGCAGGTTCCGGGGAGCCTGACTTGGGTTTCGTCATTAGCACCAGCTGACAGCAGGTAATTGCTTCTCTCTGGTGCTCGAGGAAGACTTAATTGACTGCATATTTAATGTCAGAGTTATTTAAATTCCGGCCCATTTGTCTGTGATAATGTAATAATAACAAGAGCAGCGGGTCTGCCCGGGCTAGCTGAGCGCAGAGCAGGCGGGACCCCGGGGCCGCGCCACCCCCAGGCCAGGGCCCCGGACCCCACAGCTCATCCGTGGCGGAATGACCCCAGCGGGCGGGGCTCCCTTGCAGGTCTGGGGGCACCCACAGCCCTCACTCGGGTGGGCCGAGATTCCCGGGCTTTAGCTTCTACCAGCTTCTGCCCACAACTCTTTGCCAGCTGGGCACAGGGACCCCAAGCCCCAAACGGAGCCTCCTGCTAGGGGGTCTAGGGGGCCCTCTGGGGCTGCAGGGAGCCACGTACTGTGAGGATGGGGCTCACCCACCTCGGCAAGGGGGGCGCCTCCAGGGTCAGACCCCAGGGATCTGCACTGTTCCACTGCCCCACACTCTGGGCCATCCCCGTCCCTACGGTCATGTTCTGCAGAGCAGTGGACAGAAAGCTCACACAGTCCCCTCAGGACGGGGCTGAGCCTGGCTGGACACCCCACAGCAGGCCACATAGGCCACCAACCCACGTGAGCTGCAAGCCCCAAGCAAGCGTGGGCACCTGGAGCACACGGCTGCACACGCGTGTCGTGGGCAGGGTCATCCCCACCTGCTGGCCCCGCCCAGTCACGGGCAGAACGCTCTGGTGTTGCCCCCAGAGGCAGCAGAGCGGGACACTCGCCTTGCATGTGGCCCACCGGCTCAGATCCCCGGCACAGCGCATGGTCCCCTAAGTCCACCAGGAGTGAGCCCTGACCTGAGCACAGCGACCAGAAAAGAAGAAAGAAGAAAGAGGGTGCTCTGAAGGCGCATTGCAAGAGCCAGCTGACCGTCAGTGGGCAGCGGCAGCCTGCAGGCGTGGGGACCTCGGAGGCACGGACTGCCTTGGACAGGGAGTGTCCCGGCTGCTCAGTCTCGGCTTGGACCGTCCTTCAGCACCTACTGCTCCATGACTCTTGCCACTGCCCAGCCCCAGGGTGCCCCCAGCTCCAGGCTGCAGACACTGGGGAATCTGGAGGGTAAGGGCTGGAGGCTGATCCAGAGGCCACAGGTCTGCAGTCCACACTGCTCTGAGAGACCACAGGGCTCTGCCCGCCACAGCCCGGCCCAGCTCAGCCCTGAGTGAGCCACACAGCTCTGAGCGGCCATACGGCTCTGCGCCACCCTGAGCTCTCCGGCTTCACAGGGGGCACAGGGGGAGCTAAAGGCCAGCCAGGATTCCCGAGGAAGAAGGGGATGACCTCACCACAGCCATGGTCTGGTGCCCCCTTTAATAAAGGGCAGAGCAGATAAAAGCACATTCGCAGGCTGCCAGGGATCTGCTGCTGTCAACGTTTATTGTTTGCAAATGAGATAATCAATAAGGGGGAGGGGCTGTCCCCAGGGCTCTGCAGCCAGACCCCACCCAGGTGAATGAGCTGCCAGGGTTTGTGGAATGTGGAGCCCAGAAAGTGCAGGTCACTCTCCGGTCACAGGGTCCACACCACTGGCGGGCAGGTCCCCTCTCCCCGGAGCTCCGCACTCCCACACCCTTCTTAGTCCTTCCTCCCTTCCTGGCTCTCTGCCCCTGGAGAACCAGCTCAGATGGTCAGAACTTCCAGGAACCTTCTAAGAAATTCTTAGCACTGCACAAACCCTTCCCAGACCCAGAGTGGAAAGTGGAAAGTGTCGCTCTATTGGTAGCTGGTGTCCGGCACTAACTGCAGCCAACGGCGTACTGCCGGGTGGTCTGACTGCAAAGAACATTCTTCTCAGTGCCGGGCGGCCTCCCAAACCCCAGCAACCTGTCCCAGACCCATCCCAGCTACACAGGTCCCAGATTCTGTGGCTCTGCCAAAGAGAACAGCAGGATCAAATAAATGTTGAATAAATGATGGGTGAAGGAAAGCTGGATGGGCCCGGAATGACGGATGGATGGATGGATGGACGGATGAATGGATGGATGGATGGATGGATGGATGGGCGGATGGATGGATGGATGGGCAGATGGATGGAAGGATGGATGGATGGAGGGCGGACGGACGGATGGATGGATGGGCAGATGGATGGAAGGATGGATGGAAGGATGGATGGAAGGATGGATGGGGCAGATGGATAGAAGGATGGATGGATGGATGAATGGATGGATGGATGGACGGACGGACCGATGGACGGATGGATGGATGGGCAGATGGATGGATGGATGGACGGATGGATGGATGGGCAGATGGATGGATGGATGAATGGATGGATGGATGGACAGGCGGATGGATGGATGGATGGGCAGATGGATGGAAGGATGGATGGGTGGATGGATGGATGGATGGACGGACGGATGGATGGATGGGAAGATGGATGGAAGGATGGATCATGGGGAGATGGTTGGTGGGCGATGGATGGTACATAGATGAAGAGATGAAAGATGGATCCCAGGCACAGAGGTGGCTGGTGGATGGTCAGGCAAGCCTTAGCACTGGCTCCCGTCTCAGGCAGGAGCTACTCTGAGCAGCTGTTGGCTGTCCACTGCAGTGGGCAGTTATGTAGTGCCCACTGCCTTGTGCCACTCAGTCCAGAGGCAGAGTGGAAGAGCAGCGGATTTTCCTCCCGAGGTCAATAGCCAGTGACCAGGTGTTTATCAGCTGTGTCCTGAGACCTTCGCCAGGGAGGGTCCCGCCAAGGCGGCTGGTCTGAGTGTGACCCTGCGTCCCCACGTGCTACATCGACCATAGGGCCCAGGACAAGTGTCCCAACATCAGAGACCCCTTCTCCATGGGGGGCATCTGCCGTCTCACCCGGAAGTGTGGCCCTACTCAAGCCTGCCCCAGTCCCCACAAATAGTGAGGCCAGACGGCCTCACTCAGAACCCAGAGCCCAGCCAGGTCCAGGCCCGAGGGAACGGTTAGAGTGAAGTTTCCAGAACCGGAGCTACACGAGAGAAACCAGATGGGAGGGGCAGGTGACCCTGAGTGTCACTTGGGGTCCACGGAGCTCAAGGGTCCTGGCCCGAACTGTCCGAGCAGACACAGGCACCGGCCCCCTTAGAGCCGTCAGAGCCGACACAGGCACCGGCCCCTTAGAGCCGTCGGGCCGACACAGGCACCCGGCCCCCTTAGAGCCGTCGGAGCCGACACAGGCACCGGCCCCCTTAGAGCCGTCAGAGCCGACACAGGCACCGGCCCCCTTAGAGCCAAGTCAGAGCCGACACAGGCACCGGGCCCCTTAGAGCCGTCAGAGCCGACACAGGCACCGGCCCCTTAGAGCCGTCAGAGCCGACACAGGCACCGGCCCCCTTAGAGCCGTCCAGAGCCGACACAGGCACCGGGCCCCTTAGAGCCGTTGGAGCCGACACAGGCACCGGCCCCCTTAGAGCCGTTGGAGCCGACACAGGCACCGGCCCCTTAGAGCCGTCAGAGCCGACACAGGCACCGGGCCCCTTAGAGCCGTCGGAGCCGACACAGGCACCGGGCCCTTAGAGCCGTCGGGACCGACACAGGCACCGGCCCCCTTAGAGCCGTCGGGCCGACACAGGCACCGGCCCCCTTAGAGCCGTCGGGAGCCGACACAGGCACCGGGCCCCTTAGAGCCGTCAGAGCCGACACAGGCACCGGGCCCCTTAGAGCCGTTGGAGCCGACACAGGCACCGGCCCCCTTAGAGCCGTCAGAGCCGACACAGGCACCGGGCCCCTTAGAGCCGTCGGAGCCGACACAGGCACCGGCCCCCTTAGAGCCGTCGGAGCCGACACAGGCACCGGCCCCCTTAGAGCCGTTGGAGCCGACACAGGCACCGGCCCCCTTAGAGCCGTCGGGCCGACACAGGCACCGGGCCCCTTAGAGCCATCGGGCCGACACAGGCACCGGCCCCCTTAGAGCCATCAGAGCCGACACAGGCACCGGCCCCCTTAGAGCCGTTGGAGCCGACACAGGCACCGCCCCCCTTAGAGCCGTCAGAGCCGACACAGGCACCGGGCCCCTTAGAGCCGTCGGGCCGACACAGGCACCGGCCCCTTAGAGCCGTCAGAGCCGACACAGGCACCGGCCCCCTTAGAGCCGTCAGAGCCGACACAGGCACCGGCCCCCTTAGAGCCCGTCAGAGCCGACATAGGCACCGGGCCCCTTAGAGCCATCGGAGCCGACACAGGCACCGGGCCCCTTAGAGCCGTCAGAGCCGACATAGGCACCGGGCCCCTTAGAGCCGTCGGGCCGACACAGGCACCGGCTCCCCTTAGAGCCGTCAGAGCCGACACAGGCACCGGCTCCCTTAGAGCAGTCAGAGCCGACACAGGCACCGGCTCCCTTAGAGCCTTCGAGCCGACACAGGCACCGGGCCCCTTAGAGCTGTCAGAGCCGACACAGGCACCGGCCCCCTTAGAGCCATCGGAGCCGACACAGGCACCGGCCCCCTTAGAGCCGTCGGGCCGACACAGGCACCGGCTCCCTTAGAGCCGTCGGAGCCGACACAGGCACGGGCCCCTGAGAGCCGTCAGAGCCGACACAGGCACCGGGCCCCTTAGAGCCATCGGACCGACACAGGCACCGGCCCCTTAGAGCCGTCAGAGCCGACACAGGCACCCGGCTCCCTTAGAGCAGTCAGAGCCGACACAGGCACCGGCTCCCTTAGAGCCTTCGGAGCCGACACAGGCACCGGGCCCCTTAGAGCTGTCAGAGCCGACACAGGCACCGGCCCCCTTAGAGCCATCGGGCCGACACAGGCACCGGCCCCCTTAGAGCCCGTCAGAGCCGACACAGGCACCGGCTCCCTTAGAGCCTTCGAGCCGACACAGGCACCGGGCCCCTTAGAGCCGTCCAGAGCCACAGGCACGGGCCCCTTAGAGCCGTCGAGCCGACACAGGCACCGGCCCCCTTAGAGCCGTCAGAGCCGACACAGGCACCGGCCCCCTTAGAGCCGTCAGAGCCGACACAGGCACCGGCCCCCTTAGAGCCGTCAGAGCCGACATAGGCACCGGGCCCTTAGAGCCATCGGGCCGACACAGGCACCGGGCCCCTTAGAGCCGTCAGGCCGACATAGGCACCGGGCCCCTTAGAGCCGTCGGAGCCGACACAGGCACCGGCTCCCTTAGAGCCGTCAGAGCAGACACAGGCACCGGCTCCCTTAGAGCAGTCAGAGCCGACACAGGCACCGGCTCCCTTAGAGCCTTCGAGCCGACACAGGCACCGGCCCCTTAGAGCTGTCAGAGCCGACACAGGCACCGGCCCCCTTAGAGCCATCGAGCCGACACAGGCACCGGCCCCCTTAGAGCCGTCGGAGCCGACACAGGCACCGGCTCCCTTAGAGCCGTCGGAGCCGACACAGGCACCGGGCCCCTTACGAGCCGTCAGAGCCGACACAGGCACCGGGCCCCTTAGAGCCATCGGGCCGACACAGGCACCGGCCCCCTTAGAGCCGTCAGAGCCGACACAGGCACCGGCTCCCTTAGAGCAGTCAGAGCCGACACAGGCACCGGCTCCCTTAGAGCCTTCGGAGCCGACACAGGCACCGGCCCCTTAGAGCTGTCAGAGCCGACACAGGCACCGGCCCCCTTAGAGCCATCGGGCCGACACAGGCACGGCCCCCTTAGAGCCGCCAGAGCCGACACAGGCACCGGCTCCCTTAGAGCCTTCGGAGCCGACACAGGCACCGGCCCCTTAGAGCCGCCAGAGCCGACATAGGCACCGGGCCCCTTAGAGCCATCGGGAGCCGACACAGGCACGGGCCCCCTTAGAGCCGTCAGAGCCGACACAGGCACCGGCTCCCTTAGAGCCGTCAGAGCCGACACAGGCACCGGCCCCCTTAGAGCCGTCAGAGCCGACACAGGCACCGGCTCCCTTAGAGCCGTTGGAGCCGACACAGGCACCGGCCCCCTTAGAGCCGTCAGAGCCGACATAGGCACCGGCCCCTTAGAGCCGTCAGAGCCGACATAGGCACCGGCCCCTTAGAGCCATCGGAGCCGACACAGGCACCGGGCCCCTTAGAGCCGTCAGAGCCGACATAGGCACCGGGCCCCTTAGAGCCATCGGAGCCGACACAGGCACCGGCTCCCTTAGAGCCGTCAGAGCCGACACAGGCACCGGCTCCCTTAGAGCCGTCGGAGCCGACACAGGCACCGGCCCCCTTAGAGCCATCGGAGCCGACACAAGCACCGGCCCCCTTAGAGCCGTCAGAGCGACACAGGCACTGGCCCCCTTAGAGCCGTCAGAGCCGACACAGGCACCGGCCCCTTAGAGCCGTCAGAGCCGACACAGGCACCGCCCCCTTAGAGCCGTCAGAGCCGACACAGGCACCGGCCCCCTTAGAGCCGTCAGAGCCGACATAGGCACCGGCTCCCTTAGAGCCGTCAGAGCCGACACAGGCACCGGCTCCCGAGGGCTCTGAGCAGACCTTTCCACCCAAGGCCAGAGAGATGGGTGTGAGCCCTTGGGGAAAAGCTTCTGGAGAGTTCCGGGACAGGGTGGGGCAGGGAGGCAGCGGGTTAGAGTGCTGCTCTCTCTGCCACCCAGCAAACCGCTGACCCTTCCAGTAGGGGATCAGGAGTCGCAAATGAGATTAAACGGCCTTGAAATGGAATTAGAGTGACGTCAGGCAGATCCTCGTTTTCTTCACAGGGTCTACAAGCGGCTTCCTTAACCCCTCCACGGCCAGGACTCACCAAAGTCGTTCCCTAAGCTGAAGCCCCTCAGAGGCCCTCTGAGACCCTCTGGCTTCTGCAGACTCTCTGTCCGCCCTGACGAGGGTCCTGCCAGCCCCGAGTCCCGAAGGAGACCTGACACCCAGCAGCTTCTGGTACATGCCGGAGCCGGCGTGGCCCCACACCGCGCCCAGACGTAGCTCGGGCCCTGGGCTCCACTGCTGGGGCCTGCATCTTGGCAAGTCTCACCCCCCACTTCCCAAGGGGCTCCCTGGGTCAGGAGGGCCGTCCCTCACGCAGTGTTCTGTCCCGTTTTTAGTCTTTGGGCCACACCTGGCAGTGCTCAGGGCTCACTCCCGGTGGGGGCTCCAGGATGGAACCGGCCGACATGCACAAACACCTCCCCTGCTAGGTCAGGTGCCAGGCCCCAGCACGCGCTGTGCTCTGCTCCCGGGCACGAGGCAAAGACCAGGCTGAGACCGGCCATGCTGGATGTCCACCTGCCTGCAGGCTGCGGCTCCCTTACTGGGGGCCAGCTTGGTCAGGAGAGGAGTGGGGAGGGGGAGGAGGTAGGGGAGGAAGTGGGGGAGGGGAGAAGGGGGAGGGGACCAAGAGGGAAAGGGAAGAAGGGGGAGGAGAGGAAGTGGGGGAGGAAGGGGAAGGAAAGGAAGGGAGGGGAGGAAAGAGGAAGGGAGGAAGGGGAGGGGAGGAAGGACCCCGCCAGGACCCCCCTGGGACCCCGGGACCCGCCAGGACCCCGCCAGGACCCCCCCCGGGACCCCGCCAGGACCCCGCCAGGACCCCGCCAGGACTCCCCAGGACCCCCGGGACCCCCGGGACCCCGCCAGGACCCCCCGGGACCCCCACCAGGGACCCCACCAGGACCCCACCAGGACCCCACCGGGACCCCCCCTGGGACCCCGCCAGGACCCCGCCAGGACCCCCCGGGGACCCCGCCAGGACCCTGCCAGGACCCTCCCAGGACCCCGCCAGGACCCTCCCAGGACCCCGCCAGGACCCCCAGGACCCTCCCAGGACCCTCCCAGGACCCCGCCAGGACCCTCCCATGACCCCGCAAAACCCCACCAGGACCCTCCCATGACCCCGCCAGGACCCCACCAGGACCCTCCCATGACCCCGCCAGGACCCCGCCAGGACCCTCCCAGGACCCCGCCAGGACCCCACCAGGACCCTCCCATGACCCGCCAGGACCCTGCCAGGACCCCACCAGGCTGCAGGACAACGGTTGCCATTCACGGGCACAGCAGGAGGCTGTGAGCCCAGTGGGGCCCACAGGTGACCCCAAAGTATGATCCTGCATTTTCCAGAAGGGCCTTCTGACCTTGAGCCCCCATCTTCTTGGTTCGGGGGAGCAATTTCCAGTTGGATCATGTGAAGGTGTGGGCAGTGCCAGGGAGAGCAGGTTCGACTCCTGCTGGTTACTGTGGGCACGGAGGGTGCCGCTCTGCTCCCCAAATGCTCAGTCCTGGAGCATCCGGGCCCAGAGCTCCAGGTCCCCACGGCGCGAGACCCGCACTGCCCCCCGCCCCAACCCAGCCAGCCAACATCCTCAGTCTCTTCATTATTGGAGAACAGATTTTTCCCCAAATAATTAGGCGGTTTGAATCACACACTCTCTCCCGGGAACTATATTTAACCCTGATTTGAATGTAATTTACACGTCGCTTCCCGGCTCTGGAAGCCAAAAACGTAGATCAAATATTTCTTAAATGTCAAATGCTGCTTAATTGTGGATCGTGGCGAATTGATTTGTGGAGATAAGCGTTTGATCTCCTCTCTTCTCTTCCCCGAAGAAATTTTCCTTCATCCTGACGATAGCCGAACTGCTCAGCTAGCCGGAGGGTGGGCTAAGCCGAGCCGGACTCGCCTTGGTCAGGGGTCTGTGAGCTGCGCCTCTAAGGAGCACCAAAGCACCCCCGAGACCGAGAGTCCATCTGAGATAACGGGGGCGAAGGGTCCCATCCCGTTTCTGGTGCCCAAGGACGTCTCAGGGTGCAGGCAGGTCTGGGCCGAGCAGAGGAGGCCACGGTGCCTTCCCCGAGCACAGCAGTGACGGCTGCACGGAGCCGAGCACATCCGGTGTGTGGGGACACCCGAGCCTCCCTGCCCTGTCGGGACTACACAGGTGCGAGAAGTAGCCGCATGCTGACCCTGCAGGCCCTTGGCCCCTGGAGCCTCTGCTCCCGCCTCCCACCGTGGGTCCTGGGGAGTCTCACGGGCCTTTTGAAGGGTGCCAGGACCAGGGGCAGCAGCCCTGCCCTTCCCATTGCCAAGAAGATTCTAGAAGACTCCCCAGCCGTGAGCCTCTCCCTGGGCCTGTGGCAGATGTCGCAGTGGAGCCAGGTGGCGTCTTCTTGGCGTGGGGATCGGACTCACGTGAGCGACAGGACAGAGACCGTCCAAGGTGCAAACCCTCATGCTCCGTAGCCCGGGGCAGGCAGGTCTGAACCTTGGAGGATTTTAGAATATTCTGGACTAAATTGGAGCAAAAGCGAAAGCTATCAAAAAGGATGAGCGGCGGTGGGGATTTCTAGCAGGCGCGACGGGCGGGGCAGAGAACAGGCTCTGCCCGCAAAGGGGAGGAAGAGAAGTGCCTGGACAGGCCGGGCCGGTGGCAGCAGGAGAGTGGCGGGGAGCAGCGCGAGGCCCAGCCGGTTCCCGGGATCCGGGAGGCCTGGTGCCCGCGGGTCAGGGCACACACCAAGCCCAAAGGGAGAGTGAAGGAAGAAAAGCTCGGGCGTCACCCTGAACCGATGGGAGCCGTGAGCACCTGGGCCAGCACCTGTGTGCCGGGCGAGGAGCAGTGGGGAGGGCACGGCCGGCACGTGGCTCTCCCCCGGGTGCGTGCCACCTCCCTGGGCACGTGTACCCCTCACGGAGCCGAGTGACAGCACGGGGGAGGCCCGAGTCGCATGTGGCCGACTCGGTCCAGCCTTAGCACCCGCAGCGGCCCTGCAGCACTCCGGAGTAAGCCTGAGCGCTGCGGGGTGTGAGCCCGAATACATATATTACATATTTAATTTTTCAGTGACGCAAGGTCGTTTTTACTGCCTGAAATTTAGGAAAATGAGGAAGGAGAAAAGGAGGGAAACGGTGCCGGAGAGACAGCAGGAACGAGGCAGCAGTTCATTCCAAGGAAGAGCTTGGAATGAACAATGAACAGAGACTCCTTTCCAGAAACGGCGAAAGTCGGCACAACCGGTCTCGCTCTGGAGCTTTCTCTCCTGAGAAGACACTGAAGCCTGGAGCCCTGACTCGGCCCAAAGGAAAGGAGTGGGGGGTCCACTGAGGCCAACCCTGGGGTGCACACACACGCACACTCACCGACGGGACACACACATGGTGCACACTCATGCTCGCACTCACACACACCCACGCACAGTCACACACATACATATCCTCACGCACACGCACAGCCCCCCACACTTGTGTGCGCTCACACTGACTCAGGTGCCTGCAGGGGCGGCCCGGAGCCGGGCGCGGGACGGGAGGGAGAGCAGCGCCACAGGCTGCCCCAGACACGCTCAGCCGAGAGTGTGATGGGCCCCGGGAATTTATTTTGCCAATTTTAGAGCTCGCCATAAAGAAGAAATATGAAGGCGTTTTTATGAGGTGTACTGTATATCTGTAATACTCGTATTTTGTCTCCAAATGCTGAGAATATCAATTACGTTTATGGCTTTGTGAGGAGCCGCTGCAGCCGCGCTTGGCGGAGCGAGTTTGCGGAGAATAAACAACGCAAAGTCATCCGCCGGACGCCACACGGACCGGGCTGGGACCCCTGCGGGGTGCAGTGCGCACGTGTAGGTGTGTACATGTGTGTACACGTGTGTACACGTGTGTATGCGTACATGTGTGTACAGTGTGAATGGGCGTCTTGGCGCGACGCAGCAGCTCCACGGGTGAGCATGTGCACGTGTGTTGTGAGCTCGTGGCCCGTGAAGGTGCTCCCCGTGACCCCGCACTCAGCCTCTCACCGGGCCCTTAAGGTCGCGACTTGCCCGTCTCTGGGCCTTCAGGGACGGGTTTTGGGGGGCTACACTCAGGGCGCCCCACTGAGTCAGGCATCTGAGTCAGGCATCCGTGAGGGCTGAGCTGGGGCTCGGACACCCGCACACTCGGCAAGTCACCGAAGGCCCCAGGGCAAAGGTCTGACTTGGCTCTCACTCAACGGACGGAAGAGCCAACGCCTTGCACACTTGACACACAACCCCTGCCGTGACACACGTGCCACCATGTATAAGCCTGAGGCCACTGAAGCCCTGTCAAAACAGGAAACGCACAAGCACACGGGGAGTGTGCTCACATACACACTCTAGACTGCACACGGGTGTGTGCTCACATACACACACTGCACATGGGGTGTGTGCTCACATACACACTCTAGACTGCACACAGGGTGTGTGCTCACATACACACACTGCACATGGGGTGTGTGCTCACATACATACTCTACACTGCACACGGGGTGTGCTCACACATACATACAGACTGCACACGGGGTGTGTGCTCACATACACACTCTAGACTGCACACGGGGTGTGTGCTCACATACACACACGGACTGCACACGGGGTGTGTGCTCACATACACACACAGACTGCACACGGGGTGTGTGCTCACATGCACACAGACTGTACACAGTGTGTGCTCACATACACACAGACTGCACATGGGGTGTGTGCTCACATACACACACTGCACATGGGCTGTGTGCTCACATATACACTCTACACTGCACACAGGGTGTGCTCACACATACACACAGACTGCACACAGGGTGTGTGCTCACATCCACACTCTAGACTGCACACGGGGTGTGCTCACACATACACACAGACTGCACACGGGGTGTGTGCTCACATGCACACAGACTGCACATGGGCTGTGTGCTCACATATACACTCTACACTGCACACAGGGTGTGCTCACACATCACACACAGACTGCACACAGGGTGTGTGCTCACATCCACACTCTAGACTGCACACGGGTGTGCTCACACATACACACAGACTGTACACAGTGTGTGCTCACATACACACAGACTGCACATGGGGTGTGTGCTCACATACACACAGACTGTACACAGTGTGTGCTCACATACACACAGACTGCACATGGGGTGTGTGCTCACATAAACAGACTGCACACGGGGTGTGTGCTCACACACACAGACTGCACACGGGGTGTGTGCTCACATACACACAGACTGCACACGGGGTGTGCTCACATACACAGACTGTACACAGTGTGTGCTCACATACACACAGACTGCACACGGGGTGTGTGCTCACATACACACAGACTGTACAGGGTGTGTGCTCACATACACACAGACTGCACACGGGGTGTGTGCTCACATACACACAGACTGCACACGGGGTGTGTGCTCACATACACACAGACTGCACACGGGGTGTGTGCTCACATACACAGACTGTACACAGTGTGTGCTCACATACACACAGACTGCACATGGGGTGTGTGCTCACATACACACAGACTGCACACGGGGTGTGTGCTCACATGCACAAACTGTACACAGTGTGTGCTCCACATACACAGACTGCACATGGGGTGTGTGCTCACATACACAGACTGCACATGGGGTGTGTGCTCACATACACAGACTGCACACGGGGTGTGTGCTCACATACACACAGACTGTACACAGTGTGTGCTCACATACACACAGACTGCACATGGGGTGTGTGCTCACATACACACAGACTGTACACGGGGTGTGTGCTCACAAACACACAGACTGCACATGGGGTGTGTGCTCACATACACACAGACTGCACACGGGGTGTGTGCTCACATACACACAGACTGCACACGGGGGTATGTGCTCACATGCACACAGACTGCACACAGGGTGTGTGCTCACATACACACAGACTGCACACGGGTGTGTGCTCACATACACACAGACTGTACACAGTGTGTGCTCACATACACACAGACTGCACACGGGGTGTGTGCTCACATACACACAGACTGTACACGGGGTGTGTGCTCACATACACACAGACTGCACATGGGGTGTGTGCTCACATACCACACAGACTGCACACGGGGTGTGTGCTCACATACACACTCTAGACTGCACACGGGGTGTGCTCACACATACACACAGACTGCACACGGGGTGTGTGCTCACATGCACAAACTGTACACAGTGTGTGCTCACATACACACAGACTGCACATGGGGTGTGTGCTCCACATACACAGACTGCACACGGGGTGTGTGCTCACATACACACAGACTGCACACGGGGTGTGTGCTCACATACACAGACTGCACACGGGGTGTGTGCTCACATACACACAGACTGCACCACGGGTGTGTGCTCACATATACACAGACTGTACACAGTGTGTGCTCACATACACACAGACTGCACACAGGGTGTGTGCTCACATACACACAGACTGTACAGGGGTGTGTGCTCACATACACAGACTGCACATGGGTGTGTGCTCACATATACACAGACTGCACACGGGTGTGTGCTCACATACACACAGACTGCACACGGGGGTGTGTGCTCACATACACACAGACTGCACACAGTGTGTGCTCACATACACACAGACTGTACACAGTGTGTGCTCACATACACACAGACTGCACATGGGATGTGTGCTCACATACACACAGACTGCACATGGGGTGTGTGCTCACATACACACAGACTGCACACAGTGTGTGCTCACATACACACAGACTGTACACAGTGTGTGCTCACATACACACAGACTGCACATGGGGTGTGTTCTCACATACACAGACTGCACACAGTGTGTGCTCACATACACACAGACTGCACACAGTGTGTGCTCACATACACACAGACTGTACACAGTGTGTGCTCACATACACACAGACTGCACATGGGGTGTGTGCTCACATACACAGACTGCACACAGTGTGTGCTCACATACACACAGACTGCACACAGTGTGTGCTCACATACACAGAGTGCACACAGTGTGTGCTCACATACACACAGACTGTACACAGTGTGTGCTCACATACACAGACTGCACATGGGATGTGTGCTCACATACACACAGACTATACACAGTGTGTGCTCACATACACACAGACTGCACACAGTGTGTGCTCACATACACACAGACTGCACACGGGGTGTGTGCTCACATACACACAGACTGCACACGGGGTGTGTGCTCACATACACACAGACTGCACACGGGGTGTGTGCTCACATACACACAGACTGCACACAGTGTGTGCTCACATACACACAGACTGCACACGGGGTGTGTGCTCACACACACAGACTGCACACGGGGTGTGTGCTCACATACACAGACTGCACACGGGGTGTGTGCTCACATACCACGACTGCACACGGGGTGTGTGCTCACATACACACAGACTGCACATGGGGTATGTGCTCACATACACAGACTGCACATGGGTGTGTGCTCACATACACACAGACTGCACACGGGGTGTGTGCTCACATACACACAGACTATACACAGTGTGTGCTCACATACACACAGACTGCACACAGTGTGTGCTCACATACACACAGACTGCACACAGTGTGTGCTCACATACACACAGACTATACACAGTGTGTGCTCACATACACACAGACTGCACACAGTGTGTGCTCACATACACACAGACTGCACACAGTGTGTGCTCACATACACACAGACTGCACACAGTGTGTGCTCACATACACACAGACTGCACACAGTGTGTGCTCACATACACACAGACTGCACACAGTGTGTGCTCACATACACACAGACTGCACACAGTGTGTGCTCACATACACAGACCGCACACAGTGTGTGCTCACATACACACAGACTGCACACAGTGTGTGCTCACATACACACAGACTGCACACAGTGTGTGCTCACATACACACAGACTGCACACAGTGTGTGCTCACATACACAGACTGCACACAGTGTGTGCTCACATACACACAGACTGCACACAGTGTGTGCTCACATACACAGACTGCACACAGTGTGTGCTCACATACACACAGACTGCACACAGTGTGTGCTCACATACACACAGACTGCACACAGTGTGTGCTCACATACACACAGACTGCACACAGTGTGTGCTCACATACACACAGACTGCACACAGTGTGTGCTCACATACACACAGACTGCACACAGTGTGTGCTCACATACACACAGACTGCACACAGTGTGTGCTCACATACACAGACTGCACGTGGGATGTGTTCTCACATACACACAGACTGCACACGGGGTGTGTGCTCACATACACACAGACTGCACACAGTGTGTGCTCACAGCGGGTCCCAGACTGTCTGCTCACCCTCTCCCCACTCTGACTTGCACCTCATGAGCTTCTAAGCCCAGCCTGTGCCCTGCTCACAGCAGGGCCCTGGGCAGCAGCACCTTCCTGAAGGAGCACCCCCCGCCATGCCTGTTGGTCCAGCAGTGCCCAGACCCTCCTGCCACTTACTCAGCCACTATCGACCATCGCTAAAGTGCCCAAGCGAGAGCCATACCCGGATTTACGAGGCCACGAGAACCCACATGGGGCTTAACCCTTTCCCCATGGGCCAGCGGCCAAGGGCATAGCGGCCACTCTGACAAGCTGCCAGACTTAGTTAGGGTCAGTCTGCGCTGACCCTAGTCTGGTCTCTGTCCTGCTGGCTTGGAGCGGCCGTGGGCACCTTCTGAGCCCAGCTGCACAGGCCCGTGTGGCAGGTCCCGGCCTCTGGGCCTCAGTCTACCCCTCTGGAGGGAGGACCAGGACCCAGTCCGGGGCCTTGCATGCCAGCCCTACTCACTGCCCCCTGTCGCGCCTTCTGCTGGGGTGGACATTCCCCCAGAACCAGCCTCGCCACCCCCTTCTGCACTCACTGCAGGCCTGTCCATGCTCGGACCGAGCCCTTGGGGGTACAGAGGGGGGCGGCAGGAAATGGGCACAAGGCTGCCTATGGGTGCCCACACATGGGTGCCCACCCCACCCCATAGGCGCACCCATGGGTGCCCACGCCCTGCCCGCAGCTGGTCCCTAAGTCGGTGCCTCAGACTCCACTGTAGACCCAGAGGATTGTGACAAACAGCAAAGGGACAGAGGGACAGGCTGGCCACTGGGTGGACACCTGACGTGTAGCGTTTCTCCAGTAGTGGCCTCTGGTTGGGGACGATGTAAAGAAGAGGCCAACAAAGCTGAGTCCTTCCCCAGGCTACGAGTGTCCCCGGTCACCTCAGCAGGACTTGATCAGGACTTGGGCCCTCTGCCCTCCCGGCCACTCAGGAGTCTGTCCCTGAAGAACGTCTTTGCTCCTGCCCTGGCCCCGCCACTGCACGCTCTGCTCACAGCACTTTGTTGATCTGGGTCTCTCCAGCAGTTGGACCAGCATGTGATGGGGCGCGGGGTCCCTCTTCATACAAAGCAGTTGGTGCACACGCAGCGGCCACAGGTCACTCGGGCCTGGCCTCCGCCCCTCCGTCCGCCAGGACAGATTTATCGCCTCCATTGATCGTCTCAGAAAGCAGCTTTGGGTTCATGGATTTTCTTGATCGGTTTCTCTCTCTGCTCTGACCCTGCTCTTCATCTAGCTCTTGTTTCCCCGTCTGCGCGCCCGGGCCTGCCGGAACCTCCTCCTGCACGCTCCGGCTGGGGCTCGGGTATCCACACCCTCTCCTGGAATCGTTGTTTCACGCTCCGGCTGGGGCTCGGGTATCCGCATGCTCTCCTGGAATCGTTTCACGCTCCGGCTGGGGCTCGGGTATCCACACCCTCTCCTGGAATCGTTGCTTCACGCTCCGGCTGGGGCTCGGGTATCCGCACGCTCTCCTGGAATCGTTGCTTCCACTTTTGCTCTCATTCCCACTCGCCCACACTTGGGCTTCCGGAACCGTGTGTCTGGGTTTCCACGCTGGAGGGAGCCCCCAGAAGCCTCGGCTGCCTGTGTCCGTGCTGTGACTGCTGGCCTGTGGCTTCCATCATCTCTCAGGGCATGGCCCCGACTGACCGACCTCCCTGGGGGAACCAGCTCCAGTCCACAGCAGGACCTGTGTCCTCTGGGGGGTCTGATGCCTGTGGAGAGGCAGAAGGCGCCTGGAGGACCCCGATCCCTACCGAGTGCAGACTACAAGGAGTGGGCTTTAAGGAGAGCCCCAGGGTCGTGGGGTCCAGAGACGCACCCACCCTGCAGCCTGGCCATGTGGTGTGACCATGTGTGTAGTTGCCAGCTCAACGCGGGGCCCGAGGGGGTCAACAGAGCTTCGGGTCTGGCCTGTGAGGGCGGGTATGAGAGGGTCAGGGTACATGTGTGTGAGGTCATGTATGAGCGGGTCAGGGTACATGTGTGTAAGGTCAGATATGAGCGGGTCAGGGGTACATGTGTGTGAGGTCATGTATGAGCGGGTCAGGGTACATGTGTGTGAGGTCATATATGAGCGGGTCAGGGGTACATGTGTGTAAGGTCATGTATGAGCGGGTCAGGGGTACGTGTGTGAGGTCATGTATGAGCGGGTCAGGGGTACATGTGTGTGAGGTCATGTATGAGCGGGTCAGGGGTACATGTGTGAGGTCAGGTATGAGCGGGTCAGGGGTACATGTGTGTGAGATCATGTATGAACGTGTCAGGGGTACATGTGTGTGAGATCATGTATGAGCATGTCAGGGGTACATGTGTGTGAGATCATGTATGAGTATGTCAGGGGTACATGTGTGTGAGGTCATATATGAGCGGGTCAGGGGTACATGTGTGTGAGGTCATGTATGAGCATGTCAGGGGTACATGCGTGAGGTCATGTATGAGCGGGTCAGGGGTACATGTGTGTTATGTCATGTATGAGCGTGTCAGGGGTACATGTGTGTGAGATCATGTATGAGCATGTCAGGGGTACGTGTGTGAGGTCAGGTATGAGCATGTCAGGGGTACATGTGTGTGAGGTCATATATGAGTGGGTCAGGGGTATATGTGTGAGCGTGTCTGAGTCTGTCAGGGTATGTGTGAGCATGTTTGAGTGTGTGTCCACATGTCAGCGTGTGTCTGTGTGAGCAGGCAAGGGGCAGAGCAGGGCCTGGTGGCCAGCACTGCCCAGGCTTCGGGCAGTGAGCAGGAGCTGGTGAGCTGCCGTGGAGTGGGCGTCCGGGCAGTGGGAGGGGGACAATGGGCTACTTGGTGGTCCCTCACCTCGTAAGGTGGTCCCTCACCTCTTAGGGTGGTCCCTCACCTGGTAAGGTGGTCCCTCACCTCGTAAGCCCACGGTGCCTGCTCACGTGAGTACAGCTCTCCGAGCCCAGGCCCCTGCTCGCCTGGTTTGTGTGGGTCAGGGGAGTCCAGGTTTGCCACCCCGTCTCCTTCCACCTACAGGAGGGAGGGGGTCTCTGAGCCCCCTTGGGTATGGACACAGCCATACCCAAGACTAGGCTTTAGTACCCGGAAGGGCAGAGCTGAAGGACCCAGGCGTAGGTCTGAGGACCTGCTCTGGAAGCTCCCCCCTTTACCCGCTCCCCCAACTCAAGCACTCGTGGGAGCCCAGCGGCAGGAACTGGGGGGTCTCCCTGCCCTCAGCTGAGCTGCCTGGCCACAGCCTGGCCACGGGCTCGCCAGCACCCCCCAGCTGAACTGCCTGGCCACAGCCTGGCCACGGGCTCGTCAGCACCCCCCAGCTGAGCTGCCTGGCCACAGCCTGGCCACGGGCTCGTCAGCACCCCCAGCTGAGCTGCCTGGCCACAGCCTGGCCACGGGCTCGTCAGGACCCAGCCCCCCATCACAGTTTCCTCCTCGGGTGCTACTACGGCGGTCAGCAAATGGGCACTGCCACCTGCCACCTGCAGGCTGCTGGGCCTCCCAGGAGGACAGAGGAGGGTGCAGAGCGGGTCGCCCTGGCAGGCACTGCCAAGGACGCTCAGCAGAGGCTGCAGGACGGGCCGGCAGGGTCTCGGGGCCACAGCTCTGGGGCGCAGGGCAGGCTCCTGGCTGCCCGTCCCCCAGGGCAAAGACTGGGGTGGAAGAACCCTCACAGAGGCCCAGCAAACCTGTGGACGGGGACCAGACCCCAGATGAAGGCCAGGGTAGTCCACGCCCGCAGCTGGCACTGCCCCTCATGCTCTGCAGGTCGGCCAGCAGGGGCCTGTTCCCAGGAGCTGCTTCCCAGGGTGGTGTGAGCCGGTGCCAGAGCCCTGGGGAACCTGCATTGTGGGCTCAGGGAGGAGGCCTGTGACCACCACGAGGTATCACTGTATCACTGTCTTCCCGTTCATCATCGATTTGCTCGAGCGGGCCCCAGTAACATCTCCATATGACCTGTCTCATGCTAGTAGAGCCCAAGGGCATCTGCTTGCTCCAGGAACATAAAGAGCCTCAATCCATTCCCGAATGAGGTCTATCAATGTTACTGGTATTTGGCATATCAAATACAACACGAGTAGCTTGCCAGGCTCTGCCGTGCAGGTAGCATACTCTTGTAGGCATCTCTAAGTCCAGCATTTATTGATCACTGTATCACTGTCTTCCCATTGTTCATTGATTTGCTCGAGCAGGCCCCAGTAACATCTCCATATGTCCTGTCTCATGCTAGTAGAGCCCAAGGGCACCTGCTTGCTCCAGGAACATAAAGAGCCACAATCCATTTCGGAATGAGGTCTATAATTGTTACTGGCATTTGGCATATCAAATACGACACGAGTAGCTTGCCAGTCTCTGCCGTGCAGGTACCATACTCTTGCAGTCATCTCTAAGTCCACATTTAATGATGAACCGCGCGGCCGCTTGCGGCCGTGCAAGCCGGACTGTGATAGGCTGGTCTGCTGGGTGGAGTTCTGACGAGAGAGAAGTCCGGATGTGGAAAATGGAGGCCCTCATGGAGTGGGGGTTGTCTGGCTTGTTGCAAGGCTCTGCTGGGGTGGCAGGCCAGGGCTAAAACCCGCCATCTCTCCTGGGCTCCTTGTGAGCGGCTGGGCACAGGGAGAGCAAGTAGCAGCTCTGCCCCATGTCTGTCTCTGGATCAGCATACCTGGGCCGGATTAAAAAAGACTGCAGCAGGGTGGATTTCAATGAGCCGGACTGTGATAGGCTGGTCTGCTGGGTGGATTTCTGACGAAAGAGAAGTCCGGATGTGGAAAATGGAGGCCCTCATGGAGTGGGGGTCCTCTGGCTTGTTGCAAGGCTCTGCTGGGCTGGCGAGCCAGGGCTAGAACCCGCCATCCCTCCTGGGCACCTCGTGCGCGGCTGGGCACAGGGAGAGCCATTAGCAGCTCTGCCCCCATGTCTGTGAGTCTACCACGAGGTGTGGAGAAAATTCCACCAGGGCAGGACACGAGTGAAGCAGGCCTGGAGCCGGTCCAGGAGGCCGAGAAGCCTGTGGCCGAAGTGATTCGCTTCAGCAGCGCCTCCAAGGCAGACGGGGGCCAGCTAGTGCCCCGAGCCGGGTACCCAGACCCAGCCGGGTACCCCACGCCCACCCAGCCGGGTACCCCAGACACAGTCTCACCTGTGTCTCTCAGCCCGGGGACCAAGAGGCAGGGAGTGTGCTGGCCCTGGTGGTGGCGTTGGTGAGGCTCCTCGGGTGCACCGGGCACGGCTCTTCCCCAGATTCGCAGAAAGAGCACCTCCAGATCTAGCCCCCAGGGACAGCTGGGGAGGGACTGGGCTAAGGGGCGGAGCCACACACACTGTGACTGCAAGGGTGTGACTCAGCCAGTCCGTGGGCCCAGGACCCACACCAGGACCCACGGGGCCACGCCAGGACCCACGGGGCCACACCAGGACCCACAGGGCCATGCCAGAACCCACGGGGCCATACCATGACCCACGGGGCCATGCCAGGACCCACGGGGCCCCGCCAGGACCCATGGGACCACACCAGGACCCACGGGGCCATGCCAGGACCCACGGAGCCATGCCAGGACCCACAGGGCCACGCCAGGACCCATGGGACCACACCAGACCCACGGGACCACACCAGGACCCACGGGGACACGCCAGGACCCACGGAGCCACTCCAGGATCCACGGGGCCACGCCAGGACCCATGGGGCCACACCAGGACCCGTGGAGCCATGCTAGGACTCACGGGGCCACGCCAGAATCCACGGGGCCATGCCACGACCCACGGGATTGCTCGGGACATACTGAGCAATCCCAGAGTCCACAGAGCCACTCCTGGCTGCAGTGAGGGGCCACAGGTCCATCAGTCCAAAGACCCCAGGGCAGGCTCTGCTGGCGCCACCAAGACACCAGTGACCCTAGATCCCAGCCGGGTCCCCCAGACTTGCTCCTCGCACGCTCACTGTGCGGTTACTTCAGGTCCATATCTGGGGTCACTCCCAGTGCAGTGTGGGCCCTCTGGCTGCCGGGAGCACACCCGGCCTCCCGAAGCCTGTTCTCAGCCCAGCCCGAGGCTGTGGGTGCGGGTGGCAGCCCGGCAGCCTTGGGCAGTGCAGACCAGGAGAGAGAGAGAGTACTGAGGAAGCTGAGGCAGGAGGCGCCGGGCTCGCCAGGGCGGGGCGCAGTAGGCAGGGCCACGGCTTCTGGCGCCGCCCTCTGCCAGGCAGAGGCGGCTCTGGGCTCTGGGGGCAGCCCGAGTGCAGCAGCCTGGAGCCCATGGACGAGCCATGATGTGTCAGGACCCGCTGCGGCGCCCTGGGAGAGGTGCCGAGCCGCCGCCCAGCAGAAGGCACCGGCAGTGCGGAGGGGCCGAGAACCCAAAGCACTTTTGAGCGCAGAGTCCACACATGCCTGTGGTCAGCCTGGGCGCCCACATGCCGGACACCCCAGGGAGGTGCCGCTGCCCCACTAGGCAGGGCCTCGCCCCCACCAGGCCGGGCCTAGCCCCCCCACCAGGCAGGGTCTAGCCCCCACCAGGCAGGGCCTCGCCCCCACTAGGCAGGGCCTCGCCCCCACCAGGCAGGGCCTAGCCCCCACCAGGCAGGGTCTAGCCCCCACCAGGCAGGGCCTCGCCCCACTAGGCAGGGCCTCGCCCCCACCAGGCAGGGCCTCGCCCCCACCAGGCAGGGCCTAGCCCCCCACCAGGCAGGGCCTCGCCCCACCAGGCCGGGCCTAGCCCCCACTAGGCAGGGCCTCGCCCCACTAGGCAGGGTCTAGCCCCCCACTAGGCAGGGCCTAGCCCCCACCAGGCAGGGCCTAGCCCCCCACTAGGCAGGGCCTAGCCCCCCACCAGGCAGGGCCTCGCCCCACCAGGCAGGGCCTAGCCCCCCACGAGGCAGGGCCTAGCCCCCCACCAGGCAGGGCCTCGCCCCCACTAGGCAGGGCCTGCGCCCCCACCAGGCAGGGTCTCGCCCCCACAAGGCAGGGTCTCGCCCCCCCACCAGGCAGGACCTCGCCCCACTAGGCAGGGCCTAGCCCCCACCAGGCAGGGCCTCGCCCCACTAGGCAGGGCCTAGCCCCCCCACTAGGCAGAGCCTCGCCCCACCAGGCAGGGCCTCGCCCCACCAGGCAGGGCCTAGCCCCCCACCAGGCAGGGCCTAGCCCCCCCACCAGGCAGGGCCTCGCCCCCACCAGGCAGGGCCTAGCCCCCACGAGGCAGGGCCTAGCCCCCCACCAGGCAGGGCCTAGCCCCCCCCACCAGGCAGGGCCTCGCCCCCACCAGGCAGGGCCTCGCCCCACCAGGCAGGGCCTCGCCCCACTAGGCAGGGTCTAGCCCCCCACTAGGCAGGGCCTAGCCCCCCACCAGGCAGGGCCTCGCCCCACCAGGCAGGGCCTAGCCCCCCCACTAGGTAGGTCTGCCACTCTTGGCCATAGGGAAGCCCCTCCCCTGCTCTGCGTGGTGGAACAGACACAGGGTGGACCGTCCCTCAGCAGCAGCGACTGCCCAGGACAGTTGCAGAGGGGGAGGGGGCCCACCCACCCACAGGAGGGGCATGAGGCCTCGCATCTCGCCCCTGCCCCAGCCCACCTCGGCACACCAGAACTTGCATAGTTAGTCACTGTCCAGTGCCCACACTGGCCCTGTCCCGGGGCGACGCAGGTGTGTTGGCTCCTGTCTCAGCCACGGAGACCCCAGGCCCACAGCCCTGTGCCCGGAGCTCCACCATATCCCACAGCCCTGTGCCCGGGAGCTCCACCATATCCCACAGCCCTGTGCCCGGAGCTCCACCGTATCCCACAGCCCTGTGCCCGGAGCTCCACCATATCCCACAGCCCTGTGCCCGGAGCTCCACCGTATCCCACAGCTCCATGTCCGGAAACTCCACCGTATCCCACAGCCCTGTGCCCGGAGCTCCACCATATCCCACAGCCCTGTGCCCGGAGCTCCACCATATCCCACAGCCCTGTGCCCGGGACCTCCACCATATCCCACAGCCCTGTGCCGGGAGCTCCACCGTATCCCACAGCCCTGTGCCCGGAGCTCCACCATATCCCACAGCCCTGTGCCCGGGAGCTCCACCATATCCCACAGCCCTGTGCCCGGAGCTCCACCGTATCCCACAGCTCCATGTCCGAAACTCCACCGTATCCCACAGCCCTGTGCCCGGAGCTCCACCGTATCCCACAGCCCTGTGCCCGGAGCTCCACCGTATCCCACAGCCCTGTGCCCGGGAGCTCCACCGTATCCCACAGCCTCCGTGCCCGGGAGCTCCACCGTATCCCACAGCTCCGTGCCGGGAGCTCCACCGTATCCCACAGCTCCGTGCCCGGGAGCTCCACCGTATCCCACAGCTCCATGTCCGGAAACTCCACCGTATCCCACAGCTCCATGTCCGGAAACTCCACCGTATCCCACAGCCCTGTGCCGGGACCTCCACCGTATCCCACAGCCCCGTGCCGGGACCTCCACCGTATCCCACAGCTCCATGTCCGGGAGCTCCACCGTATCCCACAGCTCCATGTCCGGGAGCTCCACCGTATCCCACAGCTCCGTTCCCGGAGCTCCACCGTATCCCACAGCTCTGTGCATCTCCATCACGGCACAACCCTCCCCCCTCAGCCCCTCACCTCAGCTCTGCCAAGGGAGCCGCCTCCCAGGGCGGCAACAGCCCTCTGCCAGGCATCCCGTCGGAGTCTGGCACCCCGCCCTTCCCAGATGAGGATGACGGATGGGGTGTCATGGTCACCCCCAGGGGCCGTCGCTCTGCCAGCACGCGCTGCAGGGACCCCGCGTGCGCCAACAGGAAGCAGCAATCAAGGGCGTGCTGAGCTGATCAATAATTAATCTGAACATTAAAAAGCGTTTTCTTTGTCTGACAAATTGCTGATTGCTGAAGTTGGGGCCGCCCTGTGGAAATGCAGTTAGACGCCTGCCTGCTGGCGGGTGAGGGGTCCCGAGCCGGTGCCAGCCCTACCCTGCGTTTGCCCCATGCTCGTGGAGCCCCGCCTCGCCCCCATGCCCACCCCCCATGTGGTGCCCTGAGCTGGCCCACCCCAGATGCACAAGGCTGGCCCAGGGGGGACCCAGGCAGGCTTCCCTGGGCTCTTTGCGGACAGCTTTGCCACATGCCCAGGCGACCCGGCGTGGAGTCCCCGCACTGTCGTCTGCCTGCAGCACCATGTGGAGCACTTGGTCTGACCCCAAAGCCAAGGCTCCGGGGCCACAGCAGCACCTCCGGGCAGTGCTGCCCACTGTGTGAGGGTTTGAGCCCACATGAAGTCCAGAGCACAGCGGATGCAGCCCGTGGCCCAGCTCCGGGTCTCAGCCGTGCCCTGCCAGGACGAGTGTCCCCAGCAGCCAACAGAGCCCAGGGCTGGGAGCTGGGACCCACCCCCAGTTCCCACCTGCCATGCATGTCTGAGGCACAGGCGGACCCCAAGAGGGAGCGCTGGGACCCGCGGACTCACGCCAACACCTGTGGCCTGGGCTCCCTCAGAGGGGCTGGGCTCAGGGTCTGTCCAGGCTCCACCCAGAGCTGAGAACCGGGACTCCCCACCTCGCTCTGAGGGTGGCAGAGCTGTGCTTGCAGGTGCTCTGCGGGCCACGGGCGATTCCGACCCTCCAAGTCCAGCCACTCGGAGCTGCCGGGGACACTGTACCGAGAGCCCTCGCGGTCACCCTGACCCAGAGCCCGCGCCCCACCCCAGCACCAGCCGTGGGGACCCTCTGTCCACTGCCCAGTCCTGCCCGACCTTCCTCATGGAAACCAACAACACTCTCGGGCGTCCCTGTGGGGTCCTCTGTGACGGGCCCTCCTCCGGGCCTCCAAAGCTCTCCTGGTGTAGCCCCTGGGCCGGGGTCCCACAATCCTTGAGCATTAAGATGATGTTTGGGGTTTGCACCTGGTGGTACCAGGGACCATTGCTCGCCCCAGTCTTGCAGCGCCCCACACACACACACACACAGAGCGAGTCTAAGAGTTCCCGAGGCAGGAGGGACTTTCAGCGCCTGAAGCTCAGCTCGGGAGAAGAGGGCAGGAACTGTGTGGAACCGGACTGGCCAGGTAGCCCGCGTGACGTGAGCCAGTGCCGCTCACAGAGCAGGCCCCAGCCAGCCCCTGACAGGATGGGCACCCTCTAACCAGTGTGGGCGCACGCACACACACATCCGCATGCACGCAACACACACATCAAACATACATACACGCACATATGTCAAATGTACACACACAAGGCCAAATGTACACACACACAACACCGAATGTACACACACAATGTCAAATGCCCACACACAATGTCAAATGCACACACACAATGTCAAATGCACACACAACATATACACACAAGTTAAACATCTCATTAGAGTATCTGCCAAAATAGCAGGGAGGGAAGGGCCGAGGGACAGCACAGCGGGGAGGGCACTTGCCTTGCAACTCACCAACCCGGGTTCGATCCCGGCACCCATCTGGTCCTCAGGCACCAGCAGGAGTAATTCCTGGGTGCAGAGCCAGGAGCAATGCCTGAGCACCACCTGCTGTGGCTCTAAAGCCAGAAAAGAAGAAAGCACCACCGGTAACGGCAGATGGCCCCACCCCGCCCATGCACACCGCTGCCCCTCCCCTCCCCTGTCTCGGCTCCCCTCCTGGAAGAGAACAACTACCCACCACGAGGACTGTCACTGCAGTCAGAGCCTAGGCGCCCACCAGGACCTCGGCGCACGCCACAGCCAGATGCGTGGTCTCCAGCCACACTAAACAGCGCTACACCCACTCGGGAGAGCCCCTCACTGCCTCCAAGGGCGGAGAGAAGCGGGCGAGAGGACACTGCCCACAGCAACAAGGGCGATGACAGTAACAGTGAGGGATGGTGATGGTGGTGAAGGTGGCGATGGTAACGGTGATGGTGACTGTGGTGATGGTGATGGTGACGGTGGTGATTGTGATGGTGACTGTGGTGATAGTGATGGTGACGGTGGTGATTGTGATGGTGACTGTGGTGATAGTGATGGTGACGGTGATGGTGGTGATTGTGGTGATGGTGATGGTGACTATCATAATGGTGACTGTGGTAACGGTGATGTTGATGGTGACGGTGACTGGTGAGTATGAGGTGGTGTGAGATGGCGATAAGGGGGAGGCTATGGCTGTAACGACAGCCAACTGCATTCTGGGCTCTTCCTCAGCCCCTCAGGCCGTTTCAGGAGGCCAAGAGTGTTTCAGGCGCATCCTGGAGGTCCCGTCCCAGAACCATGTAGTTGGCCCCCCAGAGCGGCAGCAGCCCGAGAGGGCAGGGGCTGAGACCTCGGTGGAGGTGGCCCCACCGCGCTCTGAGTGCTCTCCCCCTTCCGGCGCTCCGCGGACGAGCCCCTGTAAGGACACGGGCGGCCATGGCACCGGCTCCACGGCAGGACCTTGGGGCCGGTGGGCTGCACGAGGTCTGCTGCAGACTGGGAGGAGCACGCCAGGCCCCGCACCCTGGACAGCCCGGCCCGCCTCGAGCGGCCCCACGGAATTGGCTCATTATCATTTCTAATACGATCAATGCTGCGGGCAGCTGACAGAGCCCGCAGCTCGGCGCCTGCGCTGCCCCCGCCAACATGAAAGCCCCCTAAGCTGGCCGGGCCCCTCCTGGCCTCAGCTCCCCCCATCACCTCTCATCAGCTCCGGGCACGATACACATCGACCCAGCCTCATTGATCACTGCTGACATTTGCCAGGCGGATGGCTGCCCCCTGCCTTAGTGCGCCGGAAAGGCCCCGGGGCCCTCCTACAAGGGCTTTGTCTGCAACAATGAGCAACAAGAAGGGCTGTCCCACGTGACCACACATGACCCATTGCCACTGCTGTCATCAGCCTCTGGGGGCAGGGCCCCGACTCCCAGAGGAGGGCTAACATGGGCTAGCCCGGCTGGAACAAACCTATGACTGGCCATCAGGAGACCAAAGGGTCTGTGGGGAAGGGGCGCATCTAGCCACAGGGTCCTTCCTCAAGGGATGCACCCACAGCCTCAGTTTCCCCAGGAGGCTGCTGTGTGCACCCCAGGGGAGATAGTGATAGGGTGAGGGGTGCTGGAGCTGGTGCCCACAGAGGGTGGGCTGGGGCCAGCACTCCGTGAAGGTGCTCTCCGTGCCACTCAAATGCCCCTGACAGGCAAGACCTCGAGGTACCCCTTTGCACCAGCCACATTGGTGGGTCTGGGAGGTGGCATGGGGCAGGCTGGAAGTGGGCACCGTGCAGGCCGTGGCCCCAACCTTGGCTGCCTCCGCCCACAGGAGGCCTCGCCCACAGCTCTAACTCCTGTGGGACTCGCCATGGCCCCAAGTGGGGCTCCTGGCTGGAGGAACTGTGCACATGTGTGCTCCCCAACCCCGTCACCCAAGGCCAGTAACCATGGAGGTCACCGCTTTGAAACCTTAGTCATGGTGCCTGTGGAGAGTGCCTGTGGATGTCCCCGTGGAGAGCGCCTCTGTGGATGCCCCTGTGGAGAGGGTCTCTGTGGATGCTCCTGTGGAGAGAGTCTCTGTGGATGCCCCTGTGGAGAGTGTATCTGAGGATGATCCTGCGGAGAGCGCCTCTGTGGATGCCCCCTGTGGAGAGTGTCTCTGTGGATGTCCTGCGGAGAGCGCCTCTGTGGATGCCCCTGTGGAGAGTGTCTCTGTGGATGCTCCTGTGGAGAGAGTCTCTGTGGATGCCCCTGTGGAGAGTGTCTCTGTGGATGCCCCTGTGGAGAGGGTCTCTGTGGATGTCCTGTGGAGAGTGTCTCTGTGGATGCCCCTGTGGAGAGGGTCTCTGTGGATGCCCCTGTGGAGAGCGTCTCTGTGGATGTCCTGTGGAGAGCGTCTCTGTGGATGTCCCTGTGGAGAGTGTATCTGTGGATACCCCCTGGGGAGAGAGTCTCTGTGGATGTCTCTGTGGAGAGTGTCTCTGTGGACGCCCCGTGGAGAGGGTCTCTGTGGATGTCCCTGTGGAGAGGGTCTCTGTGGATGTCCCTGTGGAGAGTGTCTCTGTGGATGTCCTGTGGAAAGCATCTCTGTGGATGTCCTGTGGAGAGTGTCTCTGTGGATGTCCCTGTGGAGAGTGTCTCTGTGGATGCCCCTGTGGAGAGGGTCTCTGTGGATGTCCTGTGGAGAGTGTCTCTGTGGATGCCCCTGTGGAGAGGGTCTCTGTGGATGCCCCTGTGGAGAGCCGTCTCTGTGGATGTCCTGTGGAGAGCGTCTCTGTGGATGCCCCTGTGGAGAGTGTATCTGTGGATACCCCTGGGGAGAGAGTCTCTGTGGATGTCTCTGTGGAGAGTGTCTCTGTGGACGCCCCGTGGAGAGGGTCTCTGTGGATGTCCCTGTGGAGAGGGTCTCTGTGGATGTCCCTGTGGAGAGTGTCTCTGTGGATGTCCTGTGGAAAGCATCTCTGTGGATGTCCTGTGGAGAGTGTCTCTGTGGATGTCCCTGTGGAGAGGGTCTCTGTGGACGCCCCCGTGGAGAGCGTTCTGTGGATGCCCTCGTGGCAGCTTTGTGAGTTATATGGACACACTCAGCTGTGAGCACAGAAACCCACAGGAAGTTCCCTATTTCCCTGCAGGCAAACAGCCTCTCCCAGAGGGGCTGAGGCGGGTTCTCAGGTCTTGGTGCCTCCCATAGGCAGTCCGGGCACTCCGGAGGCAGCCAACGGAGACTGGTCGGAAGTGAGCAGAGAGAGCCGGGGTCCCTCAGGCTGGACCCAGTCCTGTCCACACTGGCAGTGGGGACCAGGGAGTTTAAA
This sequence comes from Cryptotis parvus, assembly GCA_021461705.1. Classification (NCBI taxonomy): domain Eukaryota; kingdom Metazoa; phylum Chordata; class Mammalia; order Eulipotyphla; family Soricidae; genus Cryptotis; species Cryptotis parvus. The sequence goes on from JAJIBD010004131.1 coordinate 117,760, forward strand.
GCTCAGGGTCCCATGGATGTCTCAGGGTCCCTGATGGCTGCGCTGGCCCGAGACCAGGAGACTCGGGGTGCACAGCATGTGGGGCCCACAGCTGGTGGCGCCTGGCGTAGCTCTGCCAGTAAGTCCTGGTCTAAGGACCAGGGGGAAGCTGGTGCCTTCTCCGCCCAGGGAGGTGCTTAGGATAGTCTGGCCCCAGGCCCAAGGGGGCCCCTGGCCACTGCCCTCCCGGCCAGGCGCTCACCAGGGCTCCTGCCTCTGAATCAAACACTAACGAGCTCCCTAATTTCTAGAGTCAACACTAGCCAGACAAATCAGCATGGATGTTAATAAGACCACTGTGGGGAAATGGTAATTTATCCCTTGTTTGCTGAGGCAGCCGGAAGGGGGCGTTGTTTCAGGGGTCCTCTTAAAGGCACAGGGCTTGGCTCTCCTGGAGGTGTCATACTGGAAACATGACCCTGGGAGTGGCTTTTGCTCATCTGGAAGGTTCTCCACAGGTCACAAGGTGGGACACCAGAGTAAAGCTGGGGTTGGGGAGGGCACCTTGGCTCTGGTGGGAGCTTGGACACGGCTGGGGTGGGGCCTCGAAGCCGGAATACCCTGTGGGCATGGCCCCCGGTGTGGGCGTGGTCTCCAGCATGGGCGGGGCCTCCTGTGTGGGCGTGGTCTCTGGCATGGGCGGGTCTGGGAACAGCATCCTCAGGTGCTCCTGGCACGTGTCTCCCTCTGCAGAGCTGGAGTCTGGCTGAGGAACTGGAGTCCACTAGGACGCACTGACACCGCTGAGCCCGGCTGTGACGGAGCTGACCCCACAGGTATTAACCAACACGGAGGCTCCGGCAGAAAAGCCCTCCGCAAGGCCGGTCAAGGCTGGAGTCTGTGTGCTGGCCGGCCCCCACGCAGCCCTGGGGGATTCACAGCACAGACCGGGACTGGCCTCTGAGAGGCGGAATCAAGCCCCAGAGCCTAGGGGCCAGGAGCTGTCTAAGGCCCCGGTCAAGGGCAGAAGCTGACACTGTGGGCTTCCTCTCTGGTTGGGGAAGAAGGCTGAGGTGCCCTTTGTATGGGCAGGGCCGCAGGACCTGAGACCCCAGGGAGGTGGGGCCCAGCCGCCAGCCTTGGGGGCTCTCAGCATCCAGCCCCTTCCCGCAGGCCAAGCCTGGAACATTCTGTTTTCCAAGCACATGGCCTCGGCCGGCTGTTGCCTCAAGGCCCTGAGCCAGCCCTGCCTGTGCACTCTGGAGATCTGGGCGGCCCTGGGGGAGGGTGGGCCCTGGCCAGGCACCTGGCCGTGCAGACTGTGTGCCCATGGCCCCTCCTGCCCTTGTGCCCAGGGGACCGGCTCAGGGAGCGACAGGCTGAGCAAGTCCTTGCCTTCTTCCCGAGCGACTGTGCTGTTCCTGACCCCGAGCTGGGCAGCCATGGCCCTACACAGACGGTCGCCTAGGGATGAGCAGAGTTCAGGGCCCCTGGACGGTTCGGGGAGATGGTCAGCATGGGACAGGGTGGGCGGGTGTGTGGTCAGGCGCGTGTCCTCCTGGGACAGGGGTGGGCGGGTGTGTGGTCAGGCGCGTGTCCTCCTGGGACAGGGGTGGGCGGGTGTGTGGTCAGGGACCTGTCCTTCTCTTGTGTCACCATCTCCTGCCTTAGTGTGGGGGGGACAGGACGGGACAGGGCAGGGCCAGATGACCAGGCCCCAGCTGACCGTCTGAGGCTCTTGTGCCCGCCCTGCTCATGTGGCCGCTGCCCATTTGCCTCCAGCAACCTGAGGTGTGACAGCCCCGTGTCCCCCCGCCCTCCCCAGTCTCCTCCAAGCCACAGCCACCCGCACCCTGTGCCCTCTGGCACCGACCAGCCACCCGCACCCTGTGCCCTCTGGCACAGACTACCAGCAGCAGGGGGTGGCCGGCTTGTCCAGGGCCACTGGGCCCGCGCCGGCCGACCTGGGTAGCGGCAGCAGCGGAGCAGAGCAGAGACTGGCGTGGGGACACCTCCCTCGCCAAAGCAGGGTTGAGTTGGGGTCTGTGGCTGCCCAGAGGTGCCGAGAACTACGGCGGGCTCAGGAGGTGAGGGTCTCCGAGCCCAGCTTGGACAAGGCCAGAGGCGGGCACTGTCCACCCCACAGACAGGTGCAGACAGGGAGGTCGCCCTCTGGCCCTCACCCAAAGGGAACCCCTAGCCAGCGCTCAGAGCCACACACAGCGGAACTGAGGGCTGGAGCACATGTCACGGGACCCCCAGGTGCCTGCAGACAGACACTGCTGTCTCTGTGAGGCGGGAGCACTCTCCGGAGCGACTGTGAGGCGGGAGCACTCTCCGGAGCGACTGTGAGGCGGAGCACTCTCCGGAGCGACTGTGAGGTGGGAGCACTCTCCGAGCTACTGTGAGGCAGGAGCACTCTCCGAGCAACTGTGAGGTGGGAGCACTCTCCAGAGCTACTGTGAGGTGGGAGCAGTCCAGAGCTACTGTGAGGCAGGAGCACTCTCCGGAGCGACTGTGAGGCGGAAGCACTCTCCGGAGCGACTGTGAGGCGGAAGCACTCTCCGGAGTGACTGTGAGGTGGGAGCACTCTCCGAGCTACTGTGAGGCGGAAGCACTCTCCGGAGTGACTGTGAGGTGGGAGCACTCTCCGGAGTGACTGTGAGGTGGGAGCACTCTACGGAGTGACTGTGAGGCGGGAGCACTCTCCAGAGCTACTGTGAGGTGGGAGCAGTCCAGAGCTACTGTGAGGCAGGAGCACTCTCCGGAGCGACTGTGAGGCGGAAGCACTCTCCGGAGCGACTGTGAGGCAGGAGCACTCTCCGGAGCGACTGTGAGGCGGAAGCACTCTCCAGAGCGACTGTGAGGCGGAAGCACTCTCCGGAGCGACTGTGAGGTGGGAGCACTCTCCGGAGCTACTGTGAGGCGGGAGCACCTCCGGAGTGACTGTGAGGCGGGAGCACTCTCCGGAGTGACTGTGAGGCGGGAGCACTCTCCGGAGCGACTGTGAGGCAGGAGCACTCTCCGGAGCGACTGTGAGGCGGGACACTCTCCGGAGCGACTGTGAGGCGGGAGCACTCTCCGGAGCGACTGTGAGGCGGGAGCACTCTCCGGAGCTACCCGGCTTCGTGCTCAGGGAATTCATGGGACCCAAAGCCCAGCGTGTGGCCGGGACAGGACGCAGCTGCCCGGCCCTGATGGGAGGATGGGAGCAGGAGCCAGTGCAGGGAAGAGACGGGTGACCCCCATCAGGGTGCCCAAGACCCCCTGCACCTGACTGGGTCCCCCTAGGCCAGCCGGACCTTACGCACACCTCTGGTGGCCCCTGGCGTGCCCACCGCTGTTAAAGCACAGACCACCTGCCCCACTGCCCGGGGATCCTGCCACCCCCGCCTGCCCTGCCCAGGGCGAGGCTGAGACCAACTCTGACGCCCGTCCTGCTGCCCAGAACTCAGGACTCTGAGCTCCGGCCTTGGGCTCCCACCCACACCCGGAGCCGCCCCACAGGGAGCGCAGGGTGACGGGAGAGGGAACGGCAGGGCCCACCCGACGGCCCTCCGGCCTGGCGCCCTTCACCATGGCTGTTCTCTCTGCAGTGATGCCAGCAGCAAACGGACAGGTGGCGTGTCCACTGCGCTTCATCTACGCCAGACGGGAACCTGCCTGTCTTTGAGTACTGAAGCCCCCACCAAAATCGCAGCCCCCGGGCGCTGGCTGCCATTGCTCATTACGCAGCATAATAGAATTGCAGACCCCACTTTCCTGACCAACGCAAACGTCCCATTTTTATCTGTGGCTTACAGGCACTGCGCAAATGGGATTAAAACCCCATTTTGTGAAATGGAAGCCAACAGGATGCAATGGAAAAGCCCAACGATGCTCCAACCCATTTTTCTTTCATAATATTTCCGGTCATCCCGAGTCACCGTCCAGGCCACACCCCTGGCAGAGGGGCGGGTCAGGAGGGGCTCTTGCCAGCAAGTATGGGTGGGGTCCAGGGTCAGGAGGGCTCGGGGTTGCCCACGCACAGAGCCAGCAGGGACACCTGCTCTGGGTCGCACTAGGATGTAGGAACGAGACCTGCTTTGAGCGGGTGTGGGGACCCCCCTCACCCAGCGCATGTCGGGGAGTCTGTGGGGTCCGGGGGCTGGCAGGGACTGCGGCCTCCCCTCCCCTTCCTGCTAGGGGCGGAGAGTTCCAGAAGCTTTCCTGCAGCCTCCTTGGGCCTCCACAGCCACGACCCACCCCTCACGCCCATGTGCACAGGGGCTACCAGCCCCCACGCCCCCGCCTGTGAGCCCACCGGAGCACCATGTCCCAGAGGCACACGTGAGGCCTGGGTGCTCCCTTCCGACAGCTGCAGGGACCGCAGCCACCAGCTGAGTCAGGCCCCAGTCACGAGCTCCTGCAGGGAGGAAGGGCTGGAGCCAGGGAAGAAGCTGGGGCACCTTGGGGGCACCGGCTTGGGGGTGGAGCTGGGGGCTCCACCTGCTCCAGCTGTGAGCTGAGCTGTGTCCCCGCTTCACACCTCTAAGGGGACAGTCTCATGTGGCATCTGGCCCGGCCCTGCTCCTGCCTGAGGGCTGAGTGTGCGGATAACGCTGGAGACCAGGTGAGAACTCAGGGTCCCCGGGAGCCGCCGGCACCAACCCTCGACCCAGCTTGCAGCCAGGCCCGGGAGCCCTGGGGTCAGCCCGTACCAACCAGGCACAGAAGCCCTGGCTTGGGGGCTGGGCTCCACTGGAGCTGGAGGTGTCTGATGGGGCTGAGAGGAACCGGGCACCCGCACTCCTGACCCCCGGCGAGCTGGTGCCCGCACCCCGCCATTGTCAAGGGGATGGAGCAGGGCCAGCCCCGAGCCCGTGCCCCTCTGTTCCTGTGCCGTTCCAGGGCACAGACCGGGTGCACACACGGCTACAGGCCCCGGCCAGACCAGCTGCTCTGGGACTGGGGCTGCCTCCCAGCAGTGAGGGACGCGGCGGCACCAGGCTGGCCAGAGACCACAGACCTGGGAACCCCCGGCCGGCCGCCTGCCTCGCCCCACACACCCCAACCCCACCTCCGAGGTTCTGGGGGCCAAGCCTGCTCCCTCCCGAGTGCCCCAAACCAGCCTTTTGCCAAACAGTCAATAAATTATTCAGTTTGCAAAGTGCCATTATGTGTGAGTTTACTTAATTGAATAGAATAATTTATGGCAAAACCTGGGGAGAGAAAGATCGATGTGGGTTGGTGAAGAGTGATTGAGTTTCAGTGAAGGCAATTAGATTTTGATCCCTCATTATAATAATGTTCCGGCGAGCCGCAACGGGGTCAGAATCGATATTTGCGCAGCGGCTGGACCATGAATTTTAACTGGGGTGGCGAGGCGCTGGCCAGCATGGCTGTGATTGATGCCTCCACAAAAGCCCGTGGTGGGGGGTCCGGGCGCGTGCCCCCGAGACTGGCTGGTGATCATAAAAGGTGATTTAGGAGTGCTCTGCCTGCACGGCCACCCAGGCATGATTCAGGATGCGGCTCCACGGCTCCCCACGAATCACCCAGGCAGATGGCACCGTGTCTTTGGCTCTGCTTGTCTATGGGGCTGGCTCTGGGCAGCTGCGGGTGCCCGCCAGCAACCGCCCTCAGGTCTTTCTGCAACCCCAATGCTCGGGCCCAGCCCTCAGAGCCCCCCCCTGCACCCCCAGCCTGGCAGCCCAGACTCAGCGGTCCCGGTGAGAAACTCAGCGCCCAGTGGCAGGGCCTGGCAGGGCCTAAGCTCCATCCGGGGTTCACAGCTGCAGCGTGGCCATCTCGGGCTCTTGAGGACGGGGGTCCATCTGCCCCACTGTGGGGAGCTGTCGGGAGAAGGAGGCTCCCTCGGCTCACAGTCCCCGCCCCAGGGTTCCTGGCTGGAGCTCAGGGTGGTGGCTGCGGCCTGGAGCCTCCTTAGCCGGAACCAGCCGGCACCAAGAAGAGCCTGGAGGGTGCCCGCCCGAGCCTCCCTGAAGGCCAGCCTGGCTCCTTTAGCCCCCGGACATTCCTTCAGGGCTCGGGCCTAGGCCAGAGCTCACAGCAGTACAGAGACACCCGGAGCCTGGCGTTGAAACCGAGGATGCAAGACACACATGACCCCAGACCCCGACTGAATTCCCCACACCCAGAAATCTTCCATGATGTGAGCATTCGCCTCCAGGCAGCTCTGAGAGAGGCTCTGGGTGAAGGGAAAGTGGCTTAAAACCCTCCAGCCAGGAGCCCAGGCAAGATGGGGGTACAGGGGGCAGCCAGGGCCAGGGGCCACAGGGCAGCGTGAGGGTCTCAGGAGAAAGGGCCCAGGGCAGAAGCGGAGCAGGTGCGGGTGGAGTAACACGGGTGGCCGGAGGAGGCTTTGGGGCCCAGGTCCCCACAGGCCACGCCCACAGCCGGCGCCCACTGCGCCATGCTGGGACGAGCGGCAGAGCCAGGCCACCACGTGCCTGTACTCACGCATGGCCTGGACCCCAATTCAAAGCAGGCTGGGACCCAGAGGACCCCCGGAAGGCAAAGCCCCTCAGAGCCCACAGATGACCCCAAGCACCCCTTCCCGAGCCCCTGACCTTCCCCCAGGCCCCCTGAGCTCCAGGGCGCCTGACCAGCTCAGCCCCCGCCCCGTTAGCCCCCTGTAAGCCCCTCAGGGACAGACTGCAGCTGGGGCAGAAGCCGCCAACCCCAAATGCACCCCCAGACCCCAGACCCTGCAGGGGACCAGGCTCGCTGCCGTACTCACAGACCTACTCTGGCCACCAGGAGGCTCTGCTGCCCTGGGCTGCCCGGGAGGGACCAGGGACGGGGCAACAGCCAGGCCCAAACCTGGGCCTCTTGGAGCAGAGGCCACTCCCTTGCAGAAGCTCCTGCCACTCCGCAGCCCACCAGGGGCCCCCCAGGGACCCCGGGAGCAGGACGCGGGGGCGGGGCTCAGAGAAGCTGTGGGCCCCACCGAGAGCCCGCCTGTGTCACCCTGGGGACACCAATACAGTGTCCCAGGCCCCCCCCCCCACCCCGCACATGGCACCAGGCCTCAGACCAGCTCCCAGGCCGCAGGCGGGGTCAGCGGGATCCTGCCTGAGCTGCGGTGCCCATGCGGAGCTGCCCTCCTGCCCAGAGACAGGGAGAGTCCTGCCACAGGCCCTGCGCGTCGGGGAGCCCCTCCCCGGGTGGGGGCTGGACCCCTCCCTCGCTCATCAGTCCCTAGCGCCCCCAAACCCAGAAGGCCCTTCCTGAGTGACCTCGGGATGACCCAGACCCGCAAACAGACGGGCCAGCGGGCCCAGAAAATACAGTCAGGACTGGTGGGGGCCGGATAAGGGGCAGCCGGGAAGCTCCCTCCAGGGGGACAGTCCAGGCGGGCGAGCCCAGCTGCCCCAGCCCGCACGAGCACGCGGGAGAGGGACAGCCCAGGGCGGCAGAGGCTCTGCTTCAAGGAAAGTCTGTGGCTGACCAGGGAGCAAAGGCTGGACTGAGGGTGACCCGTGGTGCCACTGGGCCTGCGCGGAGGAGGAAGGCATGGGGAGGGGGACAGGACGCAGGTGGGGACAGAGGGAGGGTCTTGGGAGAGGGATGGGAAGAGGGAGGTGGGGAGGAAGTGGGAGAGAGTTTGGGGGGCAGGGAGGTGGGGGAGGGAAGTGGGGAGGGAGGGAGAAGGAGGGAGGCTGGGAGGGGGGCAGGTCAGGACGGCGTGTGGGGGGGTGCCTGTCTGTGCAGGCTTCCGGAGGGGCTGAGATTTCCCCTTGCTCAGGTCCTAATCTCTGGCCTCTGGCAGCTGTCCTGGGCCTGGAGACCCGGAGCTCTGGGGCCGGACAGCACGGGGGGTCCACCCTGCCCCATCCCCAGGCAGGCCGCAGGAAACAGCCCCAGGGTGCTGACCCGGCGGGCCTGGGCCCTGGGCCTCTGGCCCCCCACCCCAGAAGCCCAGGGTCCCCACAGGAAGCCCCGCCCCGGCCAGGGTCGCCCCGCCCAGCCTCAGCTTCCCGCGGAAGTGGCTGACAATGTCCACGCGGGCCCTTGGCTTCCTGTTGGCGCCGCACAGGCTGGGCCGGCAGGTGCCCCCCATCCGCCAGGTGGCCACTCCAGCACGGAGCTGCGGCGGGGTCGGGGCCCAGAGGCCACGCTGGCCCCCACCACCCCAGAGCCCCGCACCTCTGCCTGCTCCCGAGGAGCCACAGGGCAGCGCGGGGCTGCGGGCTCCGCCCACCCCAGGCCTAGGAAAGGGCCTAAGCGGAGGGGAGGTGAGACCCTCCGGGGTCACCCTCACCGCCACCTGGACTCCACACCAGCCCTCGGAGCTCCCTGGAGCTCCCCGCCAAAAGCACACACGGGCTCTGGCTAATGTCGGGGCTGAGGCCTGTTAATTTTTTTTTTTTTTTTTTTTGCCTTTTTGGGTCACACCCGGCAATGCTCAGGGGTTACCCTGGCTCTGCACTCAGGAATTACTCCTGGCAGTGCTCGGGGACCATATGGGATGCCGGGGTTCGAACCCGGCCGGCATAGGTCGGCCGCATGCAAGGCAAACGCCCTACATTGCTCCGCCCTGGCCTGTTAATATTAAAGTGGCCATACCACCAGGCCCCGCCCACCGTCCTAGGCCCCCGCCCACCAACCAAGGCCCTGCCCACCGCCCAAGGGCCACGCCCACCGGCCCCTCCAGGCACCGCCCACCAGACCCCAAGGGCAGGCCCGCCTCTAACTCCCCTTGAGAACCACATCCCTGGGCCAGCCCCTCAGGCGCCTCAACCAGGTGCTCCATCCACTCCAAGGACCACCTGACCCCACGTCCTGACTTGGGGACAGGACCAAGGTCCCTGCTGGGCTTGGCTGGGCCTCTGGAGAGTCCAGAGTACTGCCTGGGAGGGGCCGGAGCGGATAGCACAGCGGGAGGGTGTTTGCCTTGCATGGGCCGACCAGTTTGGATCCCATGGGGTCCTTGAGCACCGCCAGGGCAATCCCTGAGTGCAGAGCCAGGAGTGACCCCTGAGCATCGCCGGGTGTGGCCCAAAAAGTCAGTGGAGGCTGGGGGGCAGGAAGGGGGCGGAGACGAGGGCCTCGCCTCCCACCCGGTGACCGACCCTGGGGGGCAGCTTCCACAGGGTGGAGGACCCTTCCTGGGGCTGCCCTGGGGCAGCTCTGGAGGCTGGGGCCACTCGGCAGGGGCCAGACGCTGGTTTGGGGAGGAGCTGATGGTCCCCGCTGCAGCACCAGGAGCCCCAGAGGCCCAGGGGCGGCAGACCGGGAGTCCAAGGCTGGGTGTCCCATTTCCTCTACGGGCCGGCACTCGCAAGGTAACAAAGGCACAGAAGCAAAGAAAGCGCCTAGAGAAGGGTCCGGCGGCAGAGGGGGTCCGAGCTCCACCGTCCCTGCAAGGCTCTGCCGCCACCACGCGCTTTGGGGTACAGAGCCCCAGAGCCCAGGCGCAACGCAGACGCCTTTATTCACAGACAGGCTGTACATGCCGGAGGCAGCGCAAACGGGTCAGCCCAGGGGGTGGCCACGGCTGCAGGCCGTCATAGAAAACCATAAAAACATAGACCATTTGTGTCCAAAACCCGCCGCCGAACGCGTCTAGGAAATGATAGAAAAATAGGACCGAGGCGAAACCCTGGTCACTCGGCTCTTGTGTGGTCTGGCAAGACCTGCCTGAGGCATCTGTGCTTTGCTCTGCCCAGGGGCTGCCCCAGCACCTCAGAGCAGTGGGTCCTGGGACCCCAAGTCCTGGCGATCTGGGGGTGCAGAGACCCAGGAGCTTCGAGAAAGGGGAAATGGTGGACACATCACCCAACCCCAGCCAGGCCCAGGGGGCCCCACACAGGGCCCCTCAGCGGACCTACAGGAGTCCCCTTGACGGCGGGCAGGCCGGTGCTCAGGGCCCAGTGCAGGGCGCACGGGCAGTCCATAAAGGCACTTCATGTCGCCCTCTCGCTGAGTCTCCATCGCATCTTGAAGGAACCCACATCCTCGATCCGTGCACGCCCGCTCGGGCCACGATCTCGGCACGCCCACTCGGCTCAGACGTCCACCTCCCTGCGGCCCCGGGGCAGCGGCGGGGCTGGCGACGCTGATGTCGAAGCAGGTGACCATCATGACGTGGGCTTTACACAGGTTCACGCACCGCTCCAGAGCCGCGCGGGCGCGCTCCAGTGCTGCCAGGTGCTCAGCAGGCTCCAGCTCCAGCCCTGGGCCCACCTCGACTGTGGACACAGGAGCCGTGGAGCAACGGGCGTGAGGCCACACGAAGCCCCCACACTGAAGACTAGAGAATGGGGAGCTCTGGACCCTTAGGAACAAACCAGAAAGGCTCCCCGCTGACCAGGGAAAGGGGCTCCCCGCTGACCAGGGAAAGGGGCTCCCCGCTGACCAGGGAAAGGAACTTCCCAGTAGCCAGGAGGGCCGCGGCGGCCGGGAGGACTCACAGTGCTCCAGCCAGCGGCCCGGCTCCACCATCAGCCGCCCCTGGGTCTCGGCCAGCTCCCCGCGGAGCAGCGCGTGCTTGGCCAGAACCTCCCGCAGCCTCTGCTGCCTGCGCTCCGCCAGCCGCAGCTTCACGTTGGCACACACCAGGCCCTGGTGGGGGACGGGGCGGGCTCAGGACCCCTCCTCCAGGCCTGGGCAGCACCGAGAGGCCCGAACCCGGCTGACGGGCGCCCCCCAGGGTCCCACAGCGGGGCGGGGCGAACTCAGGGCTCACTGCTACCTTCTCCGCGTCCTGGGAGCTCTGCGGGCGGGAAGGGAAGAAGGTCCGTCAGCTGCAGCGAGCCGGGCCCTGCCCCCAGAGCCTCCCACACCCCATAAGCCCCACCTCGGCCGGGTCCAGCCTGGGGGCTGCCGGAGCCGCTGCAGACGCTCCACGTCGTCGATCTCATACACCTTGATCTCAAAGGGTTCCTTCAGCACGCTGGCCAGGGGAGGGGGCAGGTCCACCCATTGCCCTGGGAGGCTGGGCTTGCGGCCCGGGGGCAGAGGGGTCAGGCAGCGGGGTGGGGATCAGCCGGCGTCGCTGTGGCCCTGGAACGGGAGGTGCAGGGCTAGGAGATGGGTGCAGGATCCCAGTCTGGCCGGTCCGGCCCAGCAAGCTCAGGACTTTACAACAGGGCCCAGAACGCAGCCCCGCCTCGGCCGCTGGCTCCACCCACCAATCACTCTCCACGCCCACCCCAACATCTAGCCACACCCACCAGCCCCGCCCCTGCCTTTTGCCACACCCACCAGCCCGCCCCTGCCTTTGCCACACCCACCAGCCCCACCCTTGCCACACCCACCAGCCCCGCCCCTGCCTTTGCCACACCCACCAGCCCCACCCCTTGCCGCACCCACCAGCCCCGCCCCTGCCTTTGCCACACCCACCGGCCCCGCCCCTGCCTTTGCCACACCCACCAGCCCCGCCCCTCGGTCGCTTGCCTCACTCACCACCCAGAACAATGTGCCCTGCTTGGGTCAGCCTCCCTGTGGGTGGTCCCCAGGACGGAAAGGCCTCTGGACCCACGAACCCCAACAGTACCCCCTACACCCCACGGTCCCCTGTCTCCAGTAGCCTGATCCCAGAGTGGACACACAGCAGAGACCAGCTCCCCAATCGCTGGGTCCCAGGGGTCCCCCCCAACTGTGCCCCCCCCACACCTACCCGCTGCCCGCTTCTTGGGGGACCTGAGGCTGCGGGCTCGGGAGCCGGGGGAGGCTGCGCCGCTGTCGCTCAGGGAGTCGGGCGCCGAGGAGGCGCTGCCCGTGGCCTCGCTGTCCCTCATCACACTCTCGTAGCCGCTGCTGGCCCCGCTCTGATAGAACAGCGCCGCGCGGCCCATGGCGGGTGGCAGCTCCCGCTCAGCACGCTGCTGGTGCCGCTGCCGTGGCCGCTGCTGCAGCGCTGCGCCGGCGGGGGCAGTGACCGTGCTGTAGGGGAGGGCAGGGCTGGGCCCAGCCGCTCCTCGCCCACGGTCACACCACTGTCATTGGCGCTGTCCGATTCGGCCGGGCCCCGGTAGGGACTGCTGCTGGCCGCCAGCTCGCACACGGCTGTGGGCAGCCCGGAGCGCCTGCCTGGTGCCCATGACGGTGCCCCGGCCGGCCTTGGCCCCCCACACTGGGTGCTGTGCGGGGTGCCGCCCGCTGGCTCTGCGCGGGGGGCCTACGGGAGTCCTGGTGGCGCAGGCGGCGGGGCTTCACTGAGGCGGCCAGGACGCCGAGAGCCCCCAGCGCCCAGGCCGCGGCCCTTGTCTGCACTGACCTGGGGCTTGCAGACGCCCACACCTTTGGCAGAGGCGCCCCTGCAGGCAGGTCCAGCAGGGCTGGGGCCCCCCAGCCTGGGCACTGCCCGAGCTGGCCTCCCAGTGGCCTCCCCGGGAGGCCTTGCAGGGCACTGACCCTCACTCCGCCTCCAGAGACCCCTGCACAGGGGCCCGGCAGGCTGGCTCCGTCCTCCCAGGCCGGCCCTTGAGGCCGCACGTGGTCCTGGAGCCGCAGTGGTCAGCACGGGCAGTGGCCCGTGCCTCCTCCTCTGCCCACGGCAGGGCAGGCGCTGGCTGCTCCTGGGCTCCAGGCTGGACTTGCGCACGGGCGGGGCAGGAGGGGCCGAGGCACCCGGCCTGGGGGTTACAGAACCCTTGGGGGCCACACTCTTCTTACCACCTGCGGCCACCTGGGGGCTGCCTGGGCAGGCCACTGCCTCTGTGTTCGCACCAGACCTGGGGGCGGTGGTAACACCCAAGGTGGTGGCCCCCTCCGCAGAGGCGGGGGCTGGGCAGGCCCAAGGCCACGGGCTGACCCGGCAGCCCCGCCCCGCCTTCCACCAGCCTCCGGGCACTTGGCAGTGTTGGGACCGGGCTGGCTGGTGGCTCTGGGACTGGCCCAGATTCATCAGCCCGGAGCAGCCAGGGGTCCTCGAAGGGGCCTCTGGGGCCGGGAGGGCTGGGGACGGCTGCCGAGGTAGTTCGGGCCTTCCGGGGAAGGCTGGAGTGGAGAGTGCGCGTGGACACCGTCCCCGGAGACAGGCTGGGACTTTCCCGGCCGTTGCGAGCAGGGTCGGGCAAGGCCCCCTCCGAAGGACGAGAACTTCGGGCCAAGCCTGGACTGTCCACTCTGGCCCTCTCTGAGGCCCGCAGCTGCTGCCGTCCAGGGAGCTGTCCGGGGGTGGGGTGCGGGGGCCGAGCTCTGCAGGGGACGCAGGACTGAGAGCACCTGGGCTGGCTCGGGAGGCAGGCTCGGGCGCGGGGCCCGGGCTGTGAGCGGAGCTGGCCGCGCCTCGGCCTCACTGAGCCAGGCGCTGACCGAGGAGGCCGGGCTGGCCGTCCAGGCTGGCCCGCCCAGGGTGCTGTAGGCGTCAAACTCGTCGTTGATGCTGCTGATGATGCTCACGGGGCGCGAGCCCGACGCCAGGGCCTGCAGGGAGCAGCCGCTGCCGAAGCTCGCCAGGCTGGCACGGGCGCCCGGCCCGGCCGGGCCTCCCAGGGGCAGCTCCTCCACCACCGTGAACACCAGCTCGTCCTCCCGTTCAGCTCCACAGGCTGCTGCAGGGTCACTGTGGCCGTGAGCAGGCCCCTGCCCGCCGGGCGGCCCCGCGCCTGCCCGCTCTGGCCCACCGGCGGTACCCGCACCCTGTCGCCCGCACCCCCACCCCTTGGCTCCTGAGGGGGCGGGGCCGGGTCGGGCAGTGGCCGCCTCCGTGGCCCCCGGTCCTTGGCCAGGGTGGGTGGCTCACATCTGGTGGCCCTCTCGGCCCCGTGGTGGGAGTTGGGGTTGGGGCCGGCCCGGGCATGCAGGCAGCCCGCAGGGAGCCCCCCCACAGCAGGCGAGGAAGGCCTCTGGCCTGCTGGACCCCCGGCAGCGCCCACGGCCCCGCATGCCCTGCAGCCGCCTCCTGCAGCTCCGCGAAGGTGCCGCAGCGGAAGTGGTCGGCGCCGCGCTGGTCCTGCGAAGCGGCGGCGGCGCTCAGGGCCGGCACTATGGGCACAAAGTCGGGCGGACCCTCGTTGTCCGTGAGCTCACGGTCCGACAGCACCGCCCCTCGGGCCCCACGTAGATGACCGTGTCGCAGGGACTGCTCGCTGCTGGACGAGTAGTCGGGTCTCCAGGCACCTGGCGTCTGGGCTCCAGGACCAGCGGGCGAGGCTGCGGGGCCGCAGGGGCGGGGGGCGGCGCGCCGCCTTCCTCGCAGGAGCTCTCCCGCCGAGGAGCTGGACGCGCACTGCGGGCAGGCGGGGCAGGTGAGGGGCCGCCCCGCCCCGCCCCACCCGGCACTGCCCCGCCTAGAGCAGCCCAGCCCCCTACCCCATAGGCCTGTCCAGTACCCAACACACCCCATCCTGTACCCAACACACCCCGCCACCATAAAACCAGGCCGCCCAGCACCAACAGACCCGCCATGCCAGCAGGCCCCGCCCGTACCAACAGGCCCCACCCCATGCCAACAGACCCACCCCATGCCAACAGACCCGCCATACCAACAGGCCCCACCCCATGCCAGCAGGCCCCACCCCATGCCAACAGACCCCGCCCATGACAGCAGGCCCCGCCCCATACCAACAGGCCCCACCCCATGCCAACAGAGCTACCCATGCCAGCAGGCCCCGCCCCATACCAACAGGCCCCACCCCATGACAACAGATCCGCCCATGCCAGCAGGCCCGCCCAGTATCAACAGACCCGCCATGCCATCAGGCCCTGCCCCGTACCAACAGGCCCCACCCCATGCCAACAGACCCCGCCCATGACAGCAGGCCCCGCCTGCCAACAGGCCCCACCCCATGCCAACAGACCCACCCATGCCAGCAGGCCCCGCCCCATACCAACAGGCCCCACCCCATGCCAACAGACCCGCCCATGCCAGCAGGCCCGCCCCAGACAACAGACCCGCCCATGCCACAGGCCCCGCCCGTACCAACAGGCCCCACCCCATGCCAACAGACCCCGCCCATGACAGCAGGTCCCACCCCATACCAACAGGCCCCACCCCATGCCAGCAGGCCCCGCCCCATACCAACAGGCCCCACCCCATGCCAACAGACCCACCCATGCCAGCAGGCCCCACCCCATACCAACAGACCCCCTTGCCACAGGCCCCGCCCGCACCTACAGGCCCCGCCCCAACTCAGCCCCACCTGCCACTGCCAGGCCCCTCAGCTGGCAGCACCCACCTTGGCCTTCTTCCCGCGCAGTCGGTGGATCCGGGCAGCCAGTTGCACGGTGCCCAGCGTCTCTGGCGTGGCAGGCAGGCGAGTCCGACACGTGGGCGATCATGGTGGTGCGCCCACTGTGCGTGGCCAGGGACTCCCGCAGCAGCATGGTGAGCCGGTGCTCCCTGGGGTGAGGAGGACCACGGGGTGGGGGGCTGCTGGTCCCGCCACCCCGCCCAGTGAGCCCCCACTCCAGGAGCAGAGACCAGCCACACAGACACCGGGAAGGCCCTTCGGTCGGCGCCCTACGGAGCCTCACCTGTAGGGCACCCTACGGAGCCTCACCTGTAGGGCACGTGCTTGGCCTCCGCTGACCAAAGCTAGGATGACGCTGCCCAGGGCCGACAGGGACAGACACAGGCCCCCAGGACCCTCCCCGCCCCTGTCAGGCCCCTCAAGGCTGCCCAGGTCGATGAGGTGCAGGCGGCTGCGGCCCCCAACACTGAAAGCAGAAAGCACAGGGCAAGGGTGGGCGCCCGCCCGCCGCCTGCCCCCAGCACCCCGCGGCTGTCCCCACACCTACTTGCGCCCTTGCCACACTTATCCACGCGGTACTGGTACACGTGCAGAGTGAACAGCAGGTGTGCGCCGCAGCAGCCCGCGTCCTGCCGGCCTGCCCCGCGGGCAGCCAGCGCCGCGTCCAGGTAGGGAGGCCGCCTGCTCGGCGGTGGGCGCCCGCAGCTCACTCTGGGTCTGCGGCGGGGCGGGGGTGCCTGAGCGGCTGCGGTGGACGCGCCCCTGCCCCTCCCCGCCGCCCAGCTCCCCGCGATGGCCCACCTGTGCCCCACGCGCCGGGTCCTCCCTGCAGGCACGCGCCCGGGGACTGCGTGTCCTGGAGGCTGCCCGCGGCCACCTCGGACAGCAGGTCCCGCAAGCTGGCTTCGCGCCACACACCTCGACGGCCGAGACGCGTATGGAGAAGCGGGTGCCCGTGGCGCGCCCGCCGCTCCTCCAGCAGCCGGAAGAGCCAGGAGATGGCGCAGGGCACCACGCCCAGGCCCTGCGGGAGCTGTCCTTCCCGATCATGGTGTGCGCCGTGCCTGCGCGTCACCAGAGTCACCCCAGCACCGGACTGGCGCCTTGCTTCCCGCAAGCCCGCAGCCAGCCCCCGCCCCGCCCCGCCCAGCCTGGGCGCCCCTGTAAGCACTGCCCCATCTCTGCCCCCAACAACGGCCCGACACCTGGTGAAGGCCCAGCACTTACCCAGGCTCCTGGGGCCAAAGGCGAAGATGCACCCGCCAGCGCCACTGACCACACTCTGGAGCACATCGGCCACCGCCCCGAGCACACCTCGGCCTGCGGGCAGACCCCACTGCAGCAGGTGCCCCTGCAACCAGCCTGGCGCTCAGGGAACACAGGCATGTGGGTGCCCCTCACATCACACAGCCGGAGCCCACCCAACAGCAAAGCACTGGAGACCCAGCGCTACGCCACAAGACACACACACACACACACACACACACACACACACACACACACACCAGTGGTGCCCTGGGACTTGCCAGGACGTAGCCCAGCCCTCAGGGAGCGGCTCCCAGCTGGACACGGGCCGGAACACTCGGCAGCTCCACTCACCTGCCCGAGTCCTGGGGGAACACGGCGTCGAAGGCAAACATCTTGGGGGGCTGTGGCCGCAGAGGCTCGTCGGGGCCCGCCCTGCCCGGTGGCCCTGCGGCCGGGTCATAGAGGGTCACCTGCTTCTTCCGCGGGTCCACCTTCAGGGAAGGTCGCGGCCTCAGCCCCCTGTGCTGGCCACACTCGCAGCAGGACCTTCACCTGCGGGACAGCAGGGCCAGGTCAGTGCGGACACACTGAGGAGCAGACACCCCTGTGCACCCCAGGTCCGGTGGGGTCCCCAGGGGCTCGTAAAGCCAGGAGAAAGTACAGAATACAGAGTCCTGACGGCAGGGACACGGGACAGGGGAGGGGACGGGGGACGCAGGCAGGCGGAAAACAGTGTGTGCGGCTCGGGTGAGTGCGGGGCAGTGAGAGCAGAGCGGGGGG
Organism: Cryptotis parvus; assembly: GCA_021461705.1. Classification (NCBI taxonomy): domain Eukaryota; kingdom Metazoa; phylum Chordata; class Mammalia; order Eulipotyphla; family Soricidae; genus Cryptotis; species Cryptotis parvus. The sequence continues at coordinate 134,913 of JAJIBD010004131.1, forward strand.
GCTCAGGAGCCCCCAGACCAGAACAAGTCCTTGGGGCAAGAGGGCACCGGCCCCCTCCTGGCCAGCCCCCGTCCTGGCCCCTGGCAGAGACAGCCGCGGGGCGGAGGGCACAGCAGATGGGCAAGAAAGAGGTCGGGATAAGCCTCACGGCGGGGCCTGCCCAGGCTGGGTTCTGGAGGACGCTGCTGGACAGGGCGGCCAGCCACGGTCCCGGAAGCCTCTGCGCTGTCCCCATGACCTGTGGGCCCTCGCGCGCACAGCCCCATCCCGAGGGGACCACGGGGAAGGACTAGCCCGGGTTTCCCACTGCAGGAAAATCGAGTGGCCGGCCTCGCTTCAGAGCCAATGTTTTTCAGGGGTTTAATTGTAAGTGGCAGATACAGAACGTGGCCAAATTGGCCGGTGCGACGCAGAGACGCTGCCTCTTGTTTCCGGAGCAAATGGACTAGCGGGCTGCGAGGCGGGTGCCGAGGAGCAGCTCCCCACCGGCACGGCTCTGCAGCTCCATTAGGAAGCCGAATCGATTCCTTTATTCCCTGACGACGTGAATGAAACTATTTCATTTCTAAGCGCCGCTGCCAGGCTGACGAAAATGTGCACTTCCCGGTAATTTTGGGTAATTTTTTTCCAGCATGAACTCGCGGCCACTTGAGGAGGCAAATAGGTTCTGCAGATTGGAGAGCCGGGAGGGTGCCGAGAGTGGCCGCAGGCTGGGCCATTGTCCTCGGCACTGCAGGGAGGGGCAGAGCCCCGGGCTGACCACGGGCTGAGGGGGCTGAGGCCTTCAGCAGGCATTTCTGCCGGACAGTGGTGCAGACTCAGGGGTGAGGGGCGCTGGTGGCCCGCAGAGGCAGACCCTGTCCGCCCACACTCTCACCCGGAACCACAGCCGAGTCCAGGGACTGCAGGGGGCATGGGACCCCCTCACCAAACTCCCTCACAAGCCCTCACAGCTCCTGTCAGATCAGGGCCTCTCGCTGCGGGTCAGTGACACCCAAAACTTCCCAGGAAGTACATCCGGGACAGCCACCCGATGGCCATCTGCACCCTAACTCGCTCCCAGGGCCAGCTCCACTGCACGTGGACACAAGCGCGTCCTGGAACCCACTTCCCGTTGACGGCCTGAGCACGCTGGTGCCCCCACCCCACTGTGGCCATGACGGCCTGAGCCCGCTGGTGCCCCCACCCCACTGTGGCCGTGGACGGCCTGAGCCCGCTGGTGCCCCCACCCCACTGTGGCCGTGACGGCCTGAGCCCGCTGGTGCCCCCCACCCCACTGTGGCCGTGACGGCCTGGAGCCCGCTGGTGCCCCACCCCACTGTGGCCATGACGGCCTGAGCCCGCTGGTGCCCCCACCCCACTGTGGCCGTGACGGCCTGGAGCCCGCTGGTGCCCCCCACCCCACTGTGGCCGTGACGGCCTGGAGCCCGCTGGTGCCCCCACCCCACTGTGGCCGTGGACGGCCTGAGCCCGCTGGTGCCCCCACCCCACTGTGGCCGTGACGGCCTGAGCCCGCTGGTGCCCCCACCCCACTGTGGCCGTGACGGCCTGAGCCCGCTGGTGCCCCCACCCCACTGTGGCCGTGACGGCCTGGAGCCCGCTGGTGCCCCCCCACCCCACTGTGGCCCCTACCTTCCCAGCAAGGCCCGGGTTCTCCTTGGCCTTAGAGGCAGCTCTGAGCAGGCAGGGGGGCACGGGGGCGGCCAGAGCTGAAGGGCCCCGCTGAAGTCCGTGGGGTAGGCCGGGGCCCCGGGGCGGCAGCTGGGGCGGGCCGGCTTCTGCGCTTGGAGGCCAGGCTGAGCTTCTGAGCGGCCCTGCGGGATAAGGGCTCAGACCCTCCCATCACCCCCACCCTGGCTGCCCTGCCCACCCCCAGCTCTGCTAGTGTGGGCACCCTCTGGTCCTGCACTCCACTTCACGCCGTGACTCAGTTTCCCCATCTGTGGGCCCTGATGAGCTCATGCAGGAGAGGCTGGTGCCACCCACGGAGCCGAGCAGGGCCGAGCCCCGGCAGCAGCCCCGAGACGTGCCCTCCGTGCTCACTCCCATCACACATGTACAAGATGCACACACCGACTTTCGTGTACACTCATGAGGCACACTCAGGAGCCCACAATGCACACACACTCACACACAATCCACACACATCTATGGACACACACTCGCACACACAATCCACACATACATGCATACACTCCACACATATACACAGACATCTACACATACTAGTGCACATCCACACACTCACACATGCACTCACACACATGCACACCCCCCACATCCACATCCACAATAACACATACCCACACTCACACCCCCCACAAAACCCACACCCACACAATCACACACCCCAAACTCACACACACCCACACACACATGCACACCCCACACCCACACTCACACACGCACACCCCACAAAACCCACACCCACACAATCACACACCCCAAACTCACCCACACCCACACTCACACAAGCACATGCCCACAAACCCACACCCCCCTCACGCCACACCCACACATGCAGATTCACACGCATACACGCATCACCGTGGCACACTCACATACGTGCACACACACACACACACACACACGCACGCCGCACCCCAAGCAGGCCCTGGTACCGAGTAAGTCAGCCGGGCCTGCTCCAACCAGACTAGACCTGGCCCAGCCCCACCTGGAGCAGATGCCACAGCCGGAGCCTCCTTCTCTCGGGAGCCTGCCCGGACCCCTGCGCGGGCCAAGACCCTCCCCACCCGCTGACAGCGCTCAGCCTTAATAGAACTTGCCTTTAGGAGGCCCCAGGGACGGCCTCCGCCTGCGGAGCGGCTCATGGAAAATAAAAGTAATCTACAGCCACGCTGAGTCCCAGCAGGCTGGGTCGGCGCCGGGCTGGGGCTTCTGATCACCCCAGACCTACCCTGAGCCCCTCGGAGTGGGGGGCTTGATCCGGGTGCCCTGAGCAACCCCCAGAGCTGGGGTCTCCGGCCCCCCACCGGAACCAAGAGCCTGGGTGGGGTCCTGGCAGCTGAACCCAGAGGGCGGCTGGCCTGTGCAGCATCAGGGCCGAGGCACGGGGGGGCCGCAGCCGCACGCGTGAGCCCCATCCTCCCGGGGCCGAGGGTCCGTCAGGAGGGAGACGCAGGGGCAGGTGTGGAGTCCAGTCATGACCGGCTGGGGTGGCCCAGAGCACAGGCTGTGCCCTCACCCATGGGCGCCCCACAGCCCTCCCTGCGAGTGTCTGACAGCTCACCTGGGTGCTGGTGGGCGGGACCTTCGAGCCCTGTGTTCTGACACGGGAAACACCCACCCCTCAGCCGCCCGGGAGGCCCAAGGGCCAGGAGGGAGGAGCTCCCCACAGGAGGGGACGGCACTGTGGGGGGTGGGGGTCAGCAGGGGAGAGGGGCAGGGCTGGCCCTGGTGGAGGCAAGTCCCCAAGGGCAGGAGTAAGGAGTAAAGGGTGTCAGAGCACGGTCTGGAGCACGGGGTTGGAGCACGGGGTTGGAGCATGTGCCTGGAGCACAGGGCTGGAGCAGGGGCTGGAGCACATGCCTGGAGCACGGGGCTGGAGCACAGGGTTGGAGCATGGGCCTGGAGCAAGGGGCTGGAGCAAGGGGCTGGAGCACGGGGCTGGAGCACATGCCTGGAGCACTGGGCTAGAACACGGGGTTGGAGCACGGGGCTGGAGCACATGCCTGGAGCACGGGGCTAGAGCACGGGGTTGGAGCACGGGGTTGGAGCACGGGGCTGGAGCACATGCCTGGAGCACGGGGCTGGAGCACATGCCTGGAGCACGGGCTACAGAGCCGAAGTCCCTCTCCTGCCCCCTTCTGCTGCTCCTCGGAGCCGGGTGCTCCTGTCTGCAGAGTGGCCACAAGGGCCCGGAAGTGGGCGCTGGCCCGCACCGGAGGAAGCTGGGAGCAGGGCCCTGGGTGACAGGCCCAGCAGGGTATGGCTGCCATGACCCCACGGGGGCTCTGAACGTACCTGATGAAGAAGGAGGTGCCGCCGAGGAGCCTGAGGCCGGGGTGACCAGGGCCGCCGTGCAGGCCCCGCCACGCCCCCACATCTCGGACACTCGGTCAGGCGCGCCGTGGATGGGCTCTCTCGGACCGTGTCCGCCACTGCCACTGCGGCCACCGCCGCCTCGGCCTGCAGGAAGGCGGGTCCTGTGAGGGGCAGCGGTGCCGGGCGGGAGCAGGGGTCTGCCTGCGTCTCGGGGTGCAGGGGCTTTGGAGGCTGGGAGAGAGGACCCAGGGGCCTGTCACCAGCCTTACTGCGGCGTGTACAACACGGTGACGTCCTCGCCCGTTGCCGACTCATCAGCTAGACTAAGTTCCGAGCTTGACAGCCTGCCATGAGTGTGACCAGCCGGGCCCGGGCGGCTGGGGCTGGGGCTTGCTACCAGTTGAATGCGATGTCTTGGGCGACTGTGTGCGGGGGCAGCCAGGACCCCAGGCCACACTGGGTGCCCGCAACAGGGGCGCCGCCCTACCCAAGCCCCTGTGCCTGCCTCCAAGCTGCCTCCCACCCCCAGCTGCTTCCACTCGGGAGCTCCCCATCTGCTTGGCCTCCCACACTTCAGGGCACCGTCTGCCTGCAGGGAGAAGCCGGCCTGCTCAGCCCCGGGACACCCAGAAGCTGCTGAGCCCAGGAGGGGCAGAAGGGACGGGCCCGATCACCGGCTCTGCCGCTCGAGCACGGGACCCCGAGCCCAACACGCAGGGGGCCGCCCCGCACCGGGCCCTCACCCCATCTGCCAGGCCTGGTGCCCACCCCAGGGCCTCGCTCAGGCCACGACCTGGCATCTCTTGGCATCTCCTCCCCCAGCCTCTGGCAACCACCGCGGGCGGGGCCCCCAGGAGCCTGGCACTGGAACACGGGCATGCCGGGACGCTCCTGAGAGCGCCCGACCTAGGCGCAGGGCAGGGGCAGCGTCTTTCCCCGGCACTAGGGAAGCCCGGCGGCCAGCAGCGAGACCCGCCGGTCCTCTCTCACCCCACGGGCCCTGGCACCGTGGGCAGCAGCTGGGCCAGGCGGTGGGTCCCGGAGTGACTGGCCCTCACTGACCTGGTCTGGCATCCCACACACCTGAGCTCCGCTGTCTCACGAGCTGCCGAGACGTGGCTCCGGCCATCGGGACAGCCTGGCCACTCCTGCCACAAGCAGAACCCGGGCAAATGCCAAAGAAGCCGCCTGGAGGGGGGCGGGGGAGGGCTGGCGGGGAGACCACGACACGGGGACAGAGACACGGGGCGGGCGAAGCGGGGCGGACAGAGAAGGTGATGGAGGAGCCGGAGCAGCAACAAGGGGAGACGGAGAGAGCAGAAGTGAGGCGGTGGGCGTCTGGCCAGCCTCTGCCCTGGAACCTGGCTGACCCTGAGCCCCCACGACCCGTTTCCCAGAAACCTCAGGTCTGGCAGGCCTCCGGGGGGCTGTCTGGGTTCAGGTGGGGAGCGTGGAGGGGCAGCCTGGGGGGTCCCTCACAGAAGCAGCCTTCCGTCCTTCTGACAGGCCTGCCATAGGCTGCAGAGAAACTGAGGCACAGGCTCACTCAACCCACCTCACCGTCCCAGGCACAGGAGGGCCCACCGGCTCCACCTGGGCTTACAAGACAGTGGAGCAAGTCCCCAGGCTGGTGCCACCTCCTCCAGGAAGCCCTCCATGCTTCCCGAGGCCTCCAGGAAGAGACGGAACCCAGAGTCTCCTCTGGACCCCAGGACAAGAGACCCCCGCTCCACCCCAGCTACCCTGGCCTCACTACCTCTGGAGTCACGACTCACTCCCTGGCATTGATGATGAGTGTGGGCTCTGGCAGGGGGCAGGGCGGCCATGCCAGACGGGACTAGGCTGGACATCCCCAACGTGCAGGGACAGGCGAGGCCACGGCGGCGGGACTGCTTCCAGGCCTCTGCCCGCTCTAGAGCCTGTGTCCAGCACATGCACAGCCCCTGAGACTCTGTGGGGGTTTCGGCTGCCCAGCACGTGCCCAAACACACGGCCCAGCTCCCTGGTGGCGGGGCAGAAGCTGCTGATCCGAGGGTCTGCTCACGGCTCTGTCCACCCCGTCACCCGATCACGGCCATTCCCACTGCCCACACCCAGCACTGCTCAGGGCATGGGACAGCCTCAGTCCAGCGCCTGGGGCCCCCAGGACTGCCCCCTCCATGCTGTCCGGGACAGACACAGGCCCAGAGGACGCAGGGGAGAAGCCCTTTAGGGGCGGGGTCCCAGTGACGCCCCTTCAGGCGAGTGGGCTCCCAAATTCCCAGCCTTGCCCCCCCCCACATACAGGCCTGCTCCCTCACCCTCCGCCTCTGGGGGGCACCTCTCCCCTACACACTGTGCCGGCCCGGAGCCACAGGCTCCCACACCCCTGACCCACCACAGACCCTGACCCACCGCACAACACTGGTGACCGGGTGGCCTCAGAAGCACAAGGCAGGGGTGCAAGGACACTCCTGGGGCAGGCACAGTCAAGGTGGCCCCGCAGCCCTGCCCCACCCACCGCGGGCGTCGGGTGGCCTGTGGCCAGAGACCCACAGTTCTCAGATGACCACACAGAGACACACTACGGCTCCCAGGTCCCACCCTCAGCCACCTCCAGACTGACACAGGGGACCCCACACACACGGCCCCACACACCTGGCCCCACACACCTGACCCCACACACACGGCCCCACACACACCTGGCCCCACACACCTGGCCCCACACACCTGGCCCCACACACACCTGGCCACACACACCTGGCCCCACACACCTGACCCCCACACACCTGGCCACACACACCTGGCCCCACACACACCTGGGCCCCACACACACCTGACCCCACACACCTGGCCCCACACACACCTGGCCCCACACAACACCTGACCCACACACACCTGCAGGCAGTGCCGCTGACCCTCCCTTTAAGGACCTTCCTGTGGCCTGTCTGGGGCTCCCGGTGTCCGCGCACTGTCACCCTGGGCCTCTGGGAAAGGCCCCTCCGCCCCTGACTGCAGCACTGGGTCTAGCCCCACAAGCCTGGACCCTACCACCAGCTCTGCCCACACAGCCGGTGCCTGCCTGCCTGGGACTCGGGGACCCCCTGACCCTGGCCCCCAGCGGAGTGGGCGTGTGCCCTGCCTTCTGTGGCCACTGAGACCAGGGCGGCCACAGGCCATGCAAACAGCTGTTCAGAGCAGCGCGGCTGGAAGCACAGTGCGCCGAAGCTGGCTCAGGGCTGACTCTCAGGTGCGGGAGAGGGAGGCCCTTTGGGACAGCCCCGGCAGCCGGAGGACTGTTGGGGTACCCTGGGCCGGGCGGAGGGAGAGACGCAGACAGCCCAGCAGGGCAGGGTTCTGGCCGGCTGACCACGGGCGCCGGAGGCCGGTACTCACCAGGCAGGCTGCGGGCAACAGGCTGCTGGCCCTGGCCGAGCTGTGCAGGCCCCGCAGGCATGGGGGCGCCTGGAAGGTGACAGTGCTCAGGGCGCCCCCAGGCCTGCGGGCACCACTGATACCTGCACGCTGGGTCCGGGGGCCCAGGCCAGGCCCCTCCTCCACTCGGGGCTGCAGGGCTGTTGGGGGGGCCGAGTCGGGGTCCTGGAGCCGCCGTGGGAGCTGGTGCAGGTGGGAGCTGCAGGGCGGGCAGCGGTGCTCGGCGTGCGGGTGGCAGGCAGCTGGCGGGGCCAGGGGGGGCGACAGGGTCTGCAGAGCAGGGCACGGGGTCAGGAGCCGCTGCCTGCGGACGGCCCTCGCCTGCCTCGGCTCCCAGCTGAAGCACCGACCCTGCCCTGCGTGGGCACACGGGCCTGCCCCACCAGGAGCTACTGTGTGGGGGAGCCCAGCCTGTCCTGGAGGAGGGGCACCTTCGCAGGGGCACAGCCTGCATGGCCCTCCCCGCCTCCTGGCAGCGCCCCACCCCACAGAGCTCTGTCCCACGCCCTGCCACAGGGCCCCCCAGGGGACGGCTGGGTGGGGCTTTCTCCAGCCTCTGAAGCTGGGAGCCCCCCATCTCACCTCCACACCTCATCCCTGCAAGGAACTCCCCAGACAAAACAGGGAAAAAGCACAGGGAGAGGACATTACAAGGAGGAACAACACAGGGAGGAGGACAGCACAGGAAGGACAGCACAAGGAGGAGGAGGACAGCACAGGGAGGAGGGACAGCACAGGGAGGACAGCACAGGGAGGAGGACAGCACAAGGAGGAGGAGAACAGCACAGGGAGGAGGACAGCACAGGAAGGAGGAGGACAGCACAGGGAGAAGGACAGCACAGGGAGGAGGGACAGCACAGGGAGGGACAGCACAGGGAGGAGGACAGCACAAGGAGGAGGAGGACAGCACAGGGAGGAGGGACAGGACAGGGAGGACAGCACAGGGAGGAGGGACAGCACAGGGAGGACAGCACAGGGAGGAGGACAGCACAAGGAGGAGGAGGACAGCACAGGGAGGAGGACAGCACAGGAAGGAGGAGGACAGCACAGGGAGGAGGGACAGCACAAGGAAGACAGCACAGGGAGGAGGAGGACAGCACAGGGAGGAGGAGGAGGACAGCACAGGGAGGAGGGACAGGACAGGGAGGACAGCACAGGGAGGAGGGACAGCACAGGGAGGACAGCACAGGGAGGAAGGACAGCACAGGGAAGAGGGACAGCACAGGGAGGAGGGACAGCACAGGGAGGAGGATAGCACAGGGAGGAGGAGGACAGCACAGGGAGGACAGCACAGGGAGGAGGAGGACAGCACAGGGAGGAGGAGGGACAGGACAGGGAGGACAGCACAGGGAGGAGGGACAGCACAGGGAAGAGGGACAGCACAGGGAGGAGGGACAGCACAGGGAGGAGGATAGCACAGGGAGGAGGACAGCACAGGGAGGGAGGACAACACAGGGAGGACAGCACAGGGAGGACAGCACAGGGAGGAGGACAGCACAGGGAGGACAGCACAGGGAGGACAGCACAGGGAGGAGGAGGACAGCACAGGGAGGACAGCACAGGGAGGAGGACAGCACAGGGAGGACGACAACACAGGGAGGAGGACAGCACAGGGAGGACAGCACAGGGAGGAGGAGGACAGCACAGGGAGGACAGCACAGGGAGGAGGGACCACTCTGGGCCCAGCAGGGGCTGGGATGTGCCGGGCGCCTCCAGAGCCTGCCAACCCCATCACGCAGCCTGGGGGTCTTCTCCACACCCTGGCGGCCAAGGAGTGGCCCCATCGGACCCCGGCCTCTGCTCTGGGCTGCAGGCTCGGAGCTCTGGGCCGGCGGCTTCCTGGGCTCATGTCCACCCGCCGGTGCTGCTCTGGGACCCGCAGGGCCAAGGTCCCGCTTGCGGCCACCCACACCTGGCCAGGCTGTGGTTGGGGCTTTTCTCCCGTGTGCTTGCCCTGGGGCGGCACCAGGACCGCGTCTGCCGGACCCGATGTGCTGGCACAGCCGTCCCACACTGGCTCTCGGGTCCCCGCTACAGAGGACGGACAGACAGACGTCACTGCCTGCTCGGAGCCTTAACCAGCCCCCAGTGCTGCAGCGGCTTCACACACACCTCGAACCACCCCATCCTTTCAAAGGGGCCCTGCACCCACGAGGCCCAGCCAGGCGCTGCACCAGGCGGGGGCGTCCTCAGCTCACACCTGGCCTCATGGCGGCTCCCTGTGGGCCGTGACCTTTGGCCTTGCTCTGCTTCCTTCCACTAATACTGCACGGTGACTGGGCACGGCCTGACCCTAGGCCCATGGCCACATGTCCAGCACCCCGCACCGGCTGTGCCGCCAGAGCCAGTTCACCCCATGGGGAGGGCCAGGGCGCTGCCAGGGCCCCGTGCCGGGTGCCACCAGCCACACTGCCACACACTGGCTCATTGAGAGCATCAATGGTGCCCTGTCCCCTGCAGGGTGACCCCACCGGCCGGGACCCCTCCTGCCAGGGCAGGAGAAACCCAGCTCAGACTCGGGGCAGCAGGGGCGGCTAGCCCAAGGACAAGCTTGACACGCCATGGACACCACACTGGGCGCTCGGGGACCACCCACAGCTGGGCCCCCTGTGCAAAGCTTCGGACGCCCCAGATCCCGGGTACCCCCGTCACAAAGTTTGACCCCTCACCCCACGGGGCTGTCACTTGGGGAAACTGAGGCCTCACAGGCAGGCCAGGCCTGCCCAGGAGACCCGGCACGTGCCCCGCAGAAAGGCCAGAGTCAGCTGAGCAGAGACCAAGGGTGGCTCCTGGGACAGGCAGCAGCATGGCGGCCTCGACAGAGCGGCTGAGACACAGGCCCCGCCTGCAGGGAGGCGGGCCGTGCGCAGTGGGTTGTGGGGTCCGGGGTGACCCAGCAGGGGCCACAACTCCCAGACCCGAGGACTACGGGCGCAGCCAGGGAGCAGAGAGGTGTGGGGGGTCCTGCAGGGCTGGGTCAGAGGCTCCACCCCCAAGGAACGGCCCAGCCCCCAGCCCCCAGCCCCAGCTCCCCAGCCAGCCCCTCCAAGAACTCTGTGGCCCTTGGCTGCGTGCAGACCCTCGGCCCCTGACACCTGGAGCTCTACTGGAAGCCCGAGGGGCGCCGGGCGGCAGGCATGCCCAGCGGACCACCCAGAGAGGAGGAGGCCCCGCCCCAGAGCCCCCAGCCTCCAGGGAACCCCAGAGCCTGGGCCTGCCCAGTGAGTCACAGGGACTTGGGGCTGGGTGTGTGGCGGGACCCTCGGCGGCTCCCTCCCTGCGGGCTCCGGCTTCCCAGAGTAGGCTGACTGGGAGGACCCAGAGGGAGCTGCGGCCAGGCCCAGGGACTGTCCACCTGCAGGACATGAGGTCCGGCCAGCGTTGCCATTACAGGGTCCCCAGAGCTCTGTGCTAGGAGCCAGGTCGGGGTCCAAGGCCAGGGGCACAACAGACCTGGCATGAAGCTGTGACCTCCAGAAGAAGGGGGCTGGGAGGGGAGAAGGAGGGGCCAGGAGTCAGCGAGTGAGGATCGGGGGTCCTGGGGTGTGGCCAGACAAGGAAGCCCCTCACTCACCAGGGCTCAGACCCTCCGGGGACCCTGTGGTGGGCGGGGTGGGGACGAGGGGACCCCCAGACCAGAGATGTGGTGCTTGCCCCAGCCTGCACCCACCCCTGATGCCCTCTGTGGGGGAGAGGACCCCACCTGCCCAGCCTGGGGGCGCACACGCGGGACAGTGGCAGGGGGTGGGGAGGGACCTCCTCCCCTACCCCATGTGACAGGGAGGGGCTGGGGAGGGGCCGCGGAGCACACAAAGCCCAGGGCGGCAGGAAGGGGCAGGGTGGGTGGAGCGTGTGCAGGAAGAGATCGGGGCACCCAAGAGCCCACAAAGCCCGGCTCAAGGGCCAGCCCCACTGGCTGCAAACCCCACCCCTCCAGCCTAGTTTCCCCGTTGGAAGGACCCCCCAGGGCCCTGAGCAAGACCTTGGGGCCGCAGAGAGGGGCTGCCTGTGCCCCTCACCCGCCCACCCGCCCTCACTGCAAAGCTTGCTGGGACGCTGGGTCCTGGCTGGTCCCCACTGCCAGGGGCATTGTTCCCAGGAACAATGGTCCGGCGCCTCCCAGCCAGCGGCCCAGAGGGGTGCCCCGCCTCTGGGGGAGGGGGCTCAGCGCCCAGCGCCAGCCAGCAAGAGCCTCTACCAGACCCTGGGCGAGGCCCCGAGGTTGGTGACCGGCTGGGTAAGGACTAGGGATCTCGCTGGCGCTCCTGCCCCAGGCCCACACACCCGCCCACTCTCCTGACCTCCGCAACGGCCAAGGGATGGACTAACCAGACGCCCAGTGCTACCGAGGGAAACTGAGGCCGAGGAAGGGACAGGGACCAGTCCCAAGAGGCCCTGGCCACCTCCCCCTCGCCCCACGCCGCCCTCCGCCTTTGCCAGCGCTACCATGCGCACTTACCCGGAGGGGCATCCCGGGCCCGCTGACCAGCCTCCACGCCTGGCGCTTGAGCTCACCGAGCTTCGTATGGCAGTGACGGCACCAGCCCCCGCCACCGGCCGCGTGGGCCTCCCCGGCGCCCTCCCCGGCGCCCTCGGCGGCGGGGGCGGCTCCCACACGGGTCGGGCTCGGCCCGGGCCGGCGGCCTGTTGCACGATGACAGCTCCAGCAGCTGCGGTGCCTCCCGGGCCGGGCCCCCTCGGCCACCTGCAGGGGATGTAGCGGAGGGGGCGGTGAGCCGGCCCGGGGCCGCCGTCCTCCCCGCGGGCCACCCCCGCGCCCACTCCAGACCTCCGCGCGCGCCACTCAACAAAGTTCCAAGCGCGAGCGGAGACGCATCCCCACGCGCTCCTTCCGTCCCGAGGGGCTCGCGGCGGGCGCCCCGCGCCTTGGCCCGGGCCCCGGGGGTGCCGCGCACCGCAGGAGCATCCTCGGCGTCCCGGGCCGCTCCCCTCCGCGCTCAGCGCACCGGGCCCCGTCGCGCGTACCGGGGGTTGCGCCGCGCTCTGGGGAACCCGCGGCCGCCCATGACGCGGCGTCCGGCGTGGCGCTGGCTCTCGGGGACACCGCGGCTACGTGATCCGGTCCCGGGGCGCCCCCATGCCCGGGCCTCCGCTCCGAAGTTGGCGCGCGCGCGAGTGGCGGGGCGCGCGGCTGCGGCGGCGCGCGGGGGGCGGGGCGGACCTCGGGGAGCTCGTCCCGCCCCAGCCCGCGGCGGCTCCCCAGAGGGGCGGGGGTCCCGCGCCGCCCCGCCCTCGCTGGGACCCCAACCTGTTAGGCGAGTCCCCGCCTCGGGGGCCACGCGCGCGCATGCGCCCGCCGTCCCTCTGGGACCCTGGGGTGGCCTCCAGGCGCCGACCCACTTGTCACTTTCCACGCGAAAAAAGTGTTTCCGCGGAGAAGAGGGTCCCCAGGTCTCCCCCGCGCGGCGGCCCAGGCGGCGCTGGCCGGGATGTCTGCGAGCCGCGAGCGCCTGCGCACGAGCCGGGGTGGGGGGGCCCGCGGGGCGCCCGGAGCTGGGGGGCGTTGGCGCGGCGGCCCCGGCGGGAGCGCGACCTGTTGTCGGCTGGCCTGGCAGATGGGGACTCGGCTCCGGAATTAATTGCCTGTTTGTCACCGGCTGGGAGGTCGCCCCCTCCTCCGGCGACCAGTTGCTCCGCGCCGGCCGGCCGGGCGCTCGGCGGCCGCTCTCCGAGCCCTGCGGCGGCCCCGGATGCCCCCGCCGCCGCACCCCGAGTCCCCTTGACGCGCGCGCCCCCTGCTGGCCCCGCGGCCGAGCCGGACCCGGACTGTCCACCGCTGGGTCCGGCTGGCGGGTCCGGCTGCCAGCGCGCGCGGACCCGGATCTCGACGCTGCCCACAGAGGGGCGCGCCCTTGGCTCCCTGCAGCCTGCGGGGAAGAACGGAATAAAGTGGATCGCGCGGCCTCTCGCTCTGGGCCACCCCCCAGCCCCTTTCCATGGAGCGGGGTGCTCGTCCTCTCTCCCACCTCCGAGGTCCTCTGGAAAGAAAAATGGGTGTCACCCTCTTCGGGGTCTGGGTACCCCGAGACAAAACCACACGCATATTGCCCTCCGGCTACCGCGCGCTCCGCAACCGCTGTGGGACACACACACGCCCAGAAGCGCGACCCCTGCCCGGCACGGACTCCCCACGGGCGCCCCCAGACGCACCGACTTCTGGAGCCCGGAGGCTCCGCGCCCGCGGGCCACACCCGCAACTTGGGCTCCGGCCGGGGCTGCGCGCCGCGGGCATCACGCGCCCCGCAGCCCTGCACCGCGCGGAGCCCGGGGACTCGGGGTCGCTCCCAGCCCTCGGCACCCGCCTCTCTGCGCCCTCTCCTCGGGCCGGCTTTGGACGCGGCTGAGGGAAAGTGCGACTGCGGGTCCCCCGTCCGGCCGCGGCCGCTGCGCCCACCTGCCGCCTCCTCGCGGGCGCGTGGCCCACAAAGTGGCGGGACAGCGTGGCGGGCGCTCACCTTGGCTCGCCGCCGCAGGAGGTGGCTGGTGAAGCCCAGGATGATCTCGGAGTCCAGGCAGAGCGCCCCCATCTCCAGCAGGCTGGGCGCCTTGCGGGGCGCGGAGCGAGGATGCTCGGGGGCCCGGGAAGCGCCATGGAGGAGCGAGGGGGCCGGGGCGCGAGGCGCGAGCGTGAGCAGCAGCGCGGGGCGAGGAGCGCGGGGAGAGAACGCGGGGAGCGGCCCCAGCTCCGCCCGCCGCCGCCGCCGCCGCCTCCGGGCCCGCGCGCTCCCTGGCCGCGCGCCCGCCGCGCCCCGCACGGTGCAGCCGCCAGCCCAGCCCGGCCTCGCCGCGCGCCTCCGCGCTCCGCCCCGCCCGCGGCCCTGCCGACAGCGCCCCTGCAGCCCGGGCGGCGAGCCAGGACGCCCCGACACGCGGGCCGCGGAGCAGGGGGTTGGGGGCAGGACCCTCGTCTGGAGCCGCAACCCCCCAACACGCTTACAGGGGCCCCAAACTCCTGCAGACGTCGGGCAGCTATTCCCTCCGCACCCTGCAATCTGTCCCCGAAATCAGTCTGCCTTAGAAGTCCAGGACCTGCGCGCCCCTGTCGGGGTTTCCTCAGAAGTCCCCTACCCCGGGCCTCACCCACGCACCCCCCAAAGCCTCCTCAGCGCCTAGCTGGAGTCCTAGGGCGCCAGGCCTCTTTGTCCTGGATTGGAACCCTCTGTGGGCAGGATGGGGCAGACGGGACCCCCCATTTCCAGCCTCCGCTGTCCCTCTGCTCTGGCCTGTGGGGATCCGGCCCTGACCGTGCCTGTCTGCAGGGTGGGGCGCGTGGGCTGTGCTCTGGGGTCCCCAGACTTCCCCAGTGGCCACAGGGGGCACAGTCATCACCTAAAGCCTCCCCATACAACCTGAGGGACACAGCCACCAGCCTAGGGCAGGAGAACCTCCAGGCCATGTGCCCCCAGAGACCACCTGGGCCACCCCTGCAGGGGACCCGCCTGCTGCCCTCCCCCGGCCCTGGCTGGACAGTTCTGGGAGGAGCTCCCGGGTTGATGAGAGTCGTCATGGTTTTTAATGATTAATTTGCCGGGCGGTGACTGCCGGCACAGCATCTCCTGGGAAATCTAGGCACAGGGGAGCAGACGGGGAGCTACACCAGGAGTGTCCGGCCACCAGGCTCAGGGGGAGTGCCCGGCCACCAGGCTCAGGGGCGCGGTGTCCACTCCTGCCCCAACAGGCCATCCTGCAGGGAGGCAGAGCAACTCACAGGACTCCCCAAAAGTGCAGCCAGCCTGGCACAGTGATGGGGGCCCAGGTCAGTCGGGAAAGGGTCGTGTGCTGAGGCTGGTGCACAGAGCCCGTGGGGTCCCAGGCAGGCCCCAGCCCTCAGTGGCCAGAGTTCCAGCACCCGAAGGCCCTTCCGTGGGCTGCTCCCCACGGGATTTCTTTGGCGGGAGTTGGCGGATGATGGGGCTGTGCCCGGGTGCCGGGCTTGCACGAGAGCCCTGCCCAGGTGCAGCGCCACCAGGTGAGCCTCCGGGCACGCGCTCACGTGTCTCTCAGCCCCACGACCCCACAGCTGGTTCGTGTTTGGGGACAGGTGACCGCCAGGGGCCCCATGGTGCAGGGGTGGCTGACCCGTGTGCTCAGTACTGGGGGCTAAGGGGGGTGGCGCCACCCTGGGCCTGGCCAAGCAGGGGCTTCCCGTGAGCCTTGGTGGCTCTGCCCTCCTCCCCTTCCCAGAGGTGGGAGAAACTTGCAGATTGTCCCAGGCCAGTGAAAGTCCCTCCTGCTGCCCTCGGCCTCTGGGCCCAGCTCAGTGGGCAGCCACAGGAGCAGGTGGGGGTCGAAGGGAACCAAGGGAGGCCAGGGCGGGCCCATCCCGCGAAAGGGACCCTCCAGCGCCCTGGGCCTGCGGCATCCTGAGCCTTGTCCGGCAAACAGAGGCTGCGCAGAGCGAGGCCCGGGCAGCCCCCTGCCGCCCCATCCCACTGCCCGGCCCTGGTCCCCCTCCTCCACCTCAACCTGCCTCAGTCCCTCTGGCCCGGCTGCGTTTGTTCTAGCTTCTGAAATTCGAATCAACGCGAGAAAAGGCGTGTTTAAGAGGCAGCCCCGGCTCCCCGAGGAGAGCTGCTCCCTGGGCCCGTGGGCGCCTCCGGCTCGCTGCCTCTTCCCGAGTCCCCTCCTGGGGGCTGCACAGACACCCTCACGTCCCTGGGAGGTCGTAGGCCGTGCTGGACCTTGGGCCCCGCATGGCCCTGGGCAGTGCTTGGTGCTTCTGCCCCCCAGCTCTGGGGCAACCTTCCAGCACAGACAGTGCAGATCAGGGGGTGGCGACCCCGAGCTGGCGGGAGCCCTGTGAAGGGGGGCTGCACCCAGCTGCACCCCCAAGCCCGGGAAGGAGACCCCAAACATGTCCCCCAGGGGCTCCTCCAGCACTCACCCCCCAAGTCTCCTGAGTCCTTGAGGGCCCCTGAGCTGCTGCCTGGGCGCCCCCCACTGCCGACACAGCTCCCCAAGGAGGGGCCGGCCTGACCATTTCCTGACTCACCCAGCAGAGACCCAGCAAGCAGGGCTGGGGGGGGCCGCCACAGGCCTGGCCCCCAACCCCATGAGCCAATGGGGCAGGACAAGCAGAGCCAGGACTTTGGGGAGAGGGTGAGGGTCTCTGCACCCCCAGCGCCCCCTGCAGGCTCGGCACCACCCTCTGCCCTGCCCACCGGGGCGCTGCCACTTTCAGCCGGCAGGTGGCGCCGTGCCCACAGCCTGGGTTTGTGCTTGTGCAAACAGGGAAGCGCAGGACCCCGGAGCACAGTGCGGGAGCACCGCTCTCCGGCCCCACGGGGTCTCCCCGAGTGTCCCCCCCACACCCACAGCCAACTTGCAGCTTGCGCTGCTCCCCCGGAAGGCCCGGCTCAGCTGGGGAGGGGGCAGAGAGATGGGGGACTGCGGGATAGCCGACCACCTGAAAGTGCCCATCGCTTGCAGCCAGCCCAGCGGGCACCGACGCGGACCCTCGCAGGGGTGGGGCCACCGCGGGACCGCCCTCCCCTCCTAGCCCCGCCCCGCCCCCCCCTCCGTGCCCCTCCCTCGCCCCAGGCAGGCACGGAAAATATTTCAGGGCTTTCCCTGGGGGACCCCAGAGGAGCTGGGCAGGGTTGAGACCAGGAGACAAGGATGAGGGTGAGGAGGGTCCTCTGGGAGAAGACCCCCGCTCACGGAGAAGTAGGGGTGAGGAGAGAGCCCCCTTCCTGCCCCGGCAGACCGGAGAGAGGGCGGAGCGTGCCCAGGATGTGGAGCGGTCAGTCGGTCCGTGAGGCCGCGGGCTGGGAAGGCAGATTCCACACACTGGGGGTCCACCCAGCTGTCACCCAAACTGCGCAGGAAAAGGGGCCGGAGCCGCAGCACAGCCCGGAGGGCGTTTGCCTTGCACGTGGCCGACCTGGGTTCCATCCCGGCATCCCATATGGTCCCCGAGCTCCACCAGGAGTGATTCTTGAGTGAAGAGTCAGGAGTAACCCTTGAGTGTAGCCGGGTGTGACCCCCCAAAAAAATAGCAGTGGACCTCACAGGGCCAGGGATGCCCACGGAGAGCCTGGGGCACTCACGGATGCCGGAAGAGCAGCTGAATCTCTGTGGGCACATCCCAGTTGGGGATGGCAGGAGTAAGTGACCCGCACAGAGTCGGGCAGGCCGTCCTCCCGCTGCCCCTCCGGGAGTGACCCCGCAGAGTCGGGCAGGCCGTCCTCCCCGCTGCCCCTCCGGGAGTGACCCAGCAGAGTCGGGCAGGCCGTCCTCCCCGCTGCCCCTCTGGGAGTGACCCAGCAGAGTCGGGCAGGCCGTCCTCCCCGCTGCCCCTCCGGGAGTGACCCCGCACAGAGTCGGGCAGACCGTCCTCCCGCTTCCCCTCCGGGAGTGACCACAGAGTCGGGCAGGCCGTCCTCCCGCTGCCCCCTCGGGAGTGACCCCTAGCACAGAGTCGGGCAGGCCGTCCTCCCGCTGCCCTCCGGGAGTGACCCAGCAGAGTCGGGCAGACCGTCCTCCCCCGCTGCCCCTCGGGAGTGACCCAGCAGAGTCCGGGCAGGCCGTCCCTCCCCGCTGCACTGCAAACTGCTTTGGTTGTGACCCCCAAAGCAAGCAAACAACCCACTCAAGCACTGAGCCAAAGGGTGGCACAACCTCTCTCGATTTTATTTTTCAGTTTTTCTGAGATGATGGATTTGCAGCAGCCCGTTCGCGGCCAGGTTCACAGCCCCAGCCCCGCTCCTAGAGTGCTCACATGGGTCCTTTCCACAAAGGAAACAGGGTCCACTCACCAGTACCTGCGAAACAGAAGCACCTTATACTGTGATGTGTAAGTGACATCCTCAAAAATAAAAAAAAACCTTCAGACCACAAAGGCCCCAGCCTGGAGGCAGCTGCCCTGAGCTCAGTAGCCTGAGCACTGCCAGAGGGTCCCCGGCACCCTGTGTGATCCAAACACCCCCCTGAGGGTGGGACTGACGGGGCGGAGCAGAAACACTCCTGTCCAGGGAACAGGCAACCCAGGAGTGTTGGGTTCTGTGCTGCTAGCCTTAGGGCCCAGCACTTTTCCCACACAAGGCACTAGGGAGGACCCAGAAATGGGCCCTGCCCATATGGTTCCGCCCAAACATCTGCGCTTATCCAGCTACGGTGAGGCAGGGAGTCCCTGGTCTTATGACCTCTGACCACAGTATTATGGAAACCTTGCAAATGTTACCTTGAAATGCTAAATCTATGATTGTTTTCTGTTGCAGCCCCCAGGGAGCTTGCAAATGCCATGTGATTTGTGCCTGTACCCCTCCACCCAAATATTGTCTAAAGGCT